>ML797432.1:174536-202830 GCA_009831015.1 Picea engelmannii
GAATCAGATAATAAGCCTCTTCGAGGGGGCAACCTCCTTTTACCCCACTTAAATGTTCAAGTACCAGATGATTCAAAATGAAAATGTCTCCTTGGTATATATATGAGACTATGAGGTATAATTACAAATAATGGCCTAAAGCCGACATAAATAAAATAGCATTACTAATCTAATATGCCCCAATTAAGGGGTAATGGGCCAATATTAGGGCTTAACAGTGATTTTTTCCTCTGTACAGTTTCCTGACCTGGGGTAGAACTGGGACCGAAGTACCTCCCATTCATGTATATTTCTCTAAATTATGGAGCATCAATTGTAGACAACTATTTTATGATTTTTGCAATTTATTTCTTGCCCCTATGCACCCCATCCTGTTTGGTTTCCCAAGACACAAAATGTCCTCCGAGGCTAGGAATGGGATGAAAGGGATTTCCGATTAGTTCCTCTATAAGTATTACTCATATATCAGGGTTTATGGGACCATTGGAGCCCCACATATTTTGCCATATTTCATCCCAGAGTGTTTGTTAATAAGGGAAATTACATACTAAACCATGGGGCTAGGGGTTATTTCACTATTGCAAACCAACATTAAAAAACATTGGCCAATATTCCCTCTCCACATTGGAAGCTACACTATTTCCAATGCTCAACATGCAAGGAAAGAAGTAGAGACCCTACACGAGTTAACCATGTGATTAGGAGAGCCTAAAGGAAATGATCCTCATGAACTAGAAATCAATCATGTCAGGTCTATCAGCCTGAACCATCCCAATATCCATGTTGTCGATTTCGAGAAAGGTAAGTTTAAAAGAACACTCTCATATGATGAATTCCTACACCAACTACCTCATGACAATGCAAATCAAGAGCTTGAACTTGAACAAGAAGAGTTCAAGAAGGAAAATTTAAACCAATTCTAGAGGTTTCTTCAGCGAGAACAATATATCGACATCACCAAAGAGCAGGAGAAGACCAAAAAATAAGAGTGTCTTGAACAGAAAAGGCTCCAAGCTGAGAAAGAATATCATAAAGACAAGCTGAGGAGAGGAATAAAAAATAAAATGAGCGTATGGCACATCAAGTTTCACTACAAAAGAAGAAAGAAGAAGAATCCAAAAGGTTGGATGAATAAGAGGAAGACAAGAGGCTAGTGGATGAAGCACAAGACAAAAAATTGGTTGAAGAGGCTGAGGCAAAATGATTAGCCGATGAGGCTGAAGCTAAGAAGAAAGCCGATGAGCTATTGAAGTAGAATTTAAGCCAGACAATGAGCATTCCGTTGACACCCAACCTGGGCATTGTGAACATACCTCCTCTGGAATACACTTCCATAAGCACCATTCCAGGAGACTCGTCCCTCTCCTCCCAAGCCCCAAATTTTGAGGGATCTATAGTAGCTATTGGAGACTACTACTTCGATAACAGAATGAGAAGCATCGAGAAAACATCAATAAAGAGGAAGAGAGGAGAAGACACTAGATTAAATTCATCTGTAGGAAGGGTATTAGAGTGGAAAGTAGGGCCTCAACCAGACGAGAACGTGGTCCAAGTAGCTTCAATTCTAAATGCATCATCTATCCTTAAGGTAACTAGCATGCTCAACACTACCTAAAACCTTCACCACTTCATATGAACCACGACATCGTCTTACTCCACTTCCACAATTTAAATCCATTCCAACACTTCCCTAAATGTCCCAAAATGAGGACCAAAAGTTTTTCAAGGAAGGACATTAGTGTTGCTACATCAAGCATCGATGCTGCTACATAAGAACCAACATCAATAAACCATATTCAGAGAAAATCCATTTGACATAGTGATGCGTTTAGTTGTTTCGGTTTATGTGGGTCCAACATCTTAGCAAAGAGGTGCGGAGGCAGTTCTACTAAAAAACTTGGTACTGGGCTAAGACGAAGGATTTCAAAATTTACTTTGTTTATTTGTGCATGTTTTCTTCTAGCATGGAAATTTGTGGACCTTTGTTCACATTGGTTATTATGAGCTAATAGTGCTCTTGAAAATGTCTTGGAATTAATCAATCTATTGAGTCTAGCTAACTCAATATCAAGAATAATGGTTTTGTTAGAATTGGCTAATCTAATGAATCATGGGAGAGAGAATATGAAAAATCCAAGACAATGATTTAAAAGTGACACTGAGGATCCAAAGTCGAAGATACATATGAAGACGCCAAATATGTAGATAATAGAAGGTCTTGTTTTTGTCACACAAGAACCAACAACATGAGCGGAAAAAGAAAAAGGACACACTGTTGTTTCTCCACAAGAACATACAAAAGAGTAAAAAAAAAGTATCTGATATGGACAAGCCAAGGAAATGAACGTGTACCCCACAATAACCATCAAGAAAAAATCAAGCTGAGATTCATTAGAGGATACACTACATATGGTATGAGGATTGCAAATAATTTCTTACATGTTGTGTACATTTTACAAAGGCACTTGTTGGTTTGTGAAATTCATAATTCATAGGATATTGTGCACCACATATAATTCCAATAGAGTATTTAAAAATCAATTATGCAATTATGCTATTAGCCTCTTCATTGGCAGTCATAACTAAAAATCTTAGAACACTCATGTTTCAGACGTCCTTCTGGCATGTTGTGCTCATAAATAGGCCATTTATTAGTTGTTGTGGATCCATCAAGTTGATACAGATTGCCTCTTGTAGGGTGGTCCATGGAATCTTAGAACAACACAAGTACTTTGGGAATATGCAGATAAAAAAACTTACCTAATTGACAATAAAGGAAACATTATAGTCTTGTGTCCACTCACACTATTTTCTTGTGCAAATTTGGAGACCTCATTGATCTATGCTTCGAAGGGGAGTCATTACAGTGAGCACAAATTTGATTGGTATGCAATGAAAAAATGAAGCATCATTCAGTGTGTGTCCTTACAGCTTGGTTGTTGAGAAGGAGCAGGGTTTCATGAGGAGATGCAACATACTCAGTTTGGGGGAGATGAAGAGTCACAAAATTATCTTCATTTGAAATATTCTTTTCCTTCTTTTTAACTACTTATCATTTACCTATAACATTATTTTATCCATTTTAATTCTTATATGTGGGATTTAGGCTTGAGGTTATTTTCCAATTGCATTTATTAATATTTCATTGGATTTCTGATTAACATAAGGGGAAGCAGCGTGTTCTGTATTTACTTTTAAAGTGACAACTCATGCGTGAACAAGTTTTTACATGGTTTTTCTTTAAAGGTTCATACATTCTTCAAATCAGGGTCATTGCACATCCATTGCCGCATATTTAAAGTCATTAGTAGCTGATACAATTGCGGGGTTCCCATATTTTCAAATCAGCTTACTACATAATTAGGCCTGTAGCATCTTGCTACTGAATCAGGCTTGTAGCAGCTTGGAACAACGTGTGATATTTAGTAAAGTTTACTATGATTCCTAGAATGCAAGTATTATAGGTTTCCTTGGAAGATATATGAAGTATTTCAAGAACAATGAAGGCATATCAACAAGGGAAATTAATGTGAATATATTTAGTGTGGAATATATCAACAATATAATTAAAGGATTAAAATCAACATAAGGATATACAAAAAAAAAGGGAAAATTAATACATTTCCAAGCTTAAGTTATAAATCGACATATTAATTAATACCTTATGCAGAATTAAAAAATCAAAATCAGCATATTAAAGGCACAAAGGTATAACTCAACATTCAACGTGAGGATAAGTCAAAGGAAATTAATATTTTACATTCCCAACATGCCACAAGCTTCAACAATTTTCCAACCACATTTAGCATGATAAATATATTAAAGGAATCAACACTTCAACATATGCGTACCAACCATTCATCACGTGGTAATATTCAGGATGAGGATATAGACATATTCACATATAGCAATCCAACTAATTTGACAAAGCAGTTTTGAAAGTCCGAAGAATATGGAAAGCGGTGAATAGTTCATTGGCTAAGACACAAGTCCGTGAGGTTGAGAAAATCATCAAACAATGGCATCAAAGTTGTTACAAACTATTTCCCAACATATTAGGAGGGTTGTTTCTCTATACTTAGAGCTATTGAAGTCATTCTCTTGTATATATATGTGTGCGCTCTCATAATCGAGGGTGGTCTTAGCAGATAGTGATATCAGGTGTATTCATACTTTTGTGAGTTTTTAAGAGCCAAGAACTCCAGTTTTAACACTTAATATATTGTTGTTAAGTTTTGAGTATCATTCAATTGTGTATTGGTGTTAATTTAAAGAAAATATGCACATGCCTACCTGTGGGACAAGGTCCGCTCATAGGTATGGTGCTGTGATGTATATATATATATATACTTCATTTGTTTGTTTATTATTATATAGTTGTTAATTAGTTTCCGCTTGAAGTTTGTAGTAATCTAATTTTTCTTTAGAATTAGGCTGCATAATGGCCACTGGTGTTATGCTGCAGAATCATTAATAAAGTATGCTAGGACTTAGATTTCAACCAAGAATTGATCTTTTGGCTGTTATTTTCTTGTACTTTCATTACATGCTAAATCTAGTTATGTATCTCTTATATGTAACAATGTTTATAATATCACTGGTAGAATTGGAGTTTAAGAATCAAATGGTTTTCTAATCTAGTTCCAGTATACTCATTTCATTTGTAGTACTGTAAGGTGTGAATGTTGTAGTTGGGAATTTCTTTCTTGCTTTGATTTTGTGCTACAAAATGACTTTATATGTGACCCCACTAGGTGAACACATGAGGGAATAGGGCTATGAGAATTAAAAGATCCTACCCTAAGAGGACCACCAACTGGGTTGGGGATTGTAAGCACTGCGACTTCATCTTTTATGCTTTTTATTTATTTATGCATTCCTTAATTTAGTTGATTTATTTTGGTTAAATTGCATAGTGTGGTAGAAGCCCTCATTCTGGGTATATTGCATCGAGTGCCTTGCAAGTATAAACTGATGTAGGAGCATCTCAAGCGAGCCAGCGCGGAAGCAAAAGACAGCTGGACAAGCGCCAACGCAAATTTTGAAATTACCTTGAATTTGATGCACCATCTTAAATAAGATAATTAAGAAGGAGCACCTTTGTATAATGTAAATGGACCTTGAGCGATTTGCTCTCGTCTTTAGTAGGTAGAAGGCATTTATGGTAGTTAATGTAAAGTAGTTAGAATTCAATTCTAGATTAGATAGTTTTAGAGCGCAAGGGGGAAACGAGATATAGACACCCTCATTGTGTATTGTAACAGAGGCAACATTATTGAAGAAAAGCATAGAAGAGAAGAAGAGAGATGTGTAGAAGACTCCATGTACAGAAGTTCTGAATTAATACAAAGAAAACTGTGATTCAGACTCATGGTGTTCATATATTCTTTGTGTATGCATCTTTGAATGTTATGCTCATGAATGTTTTACTCTTTCTGTCATGCAATTGCTTCTATGCTATGTATGAATGATTTCTTGGTAAATGTTTGAAATCAGAGAGAGAGAGAGTAAGGGAAATTAGTTTCAATTGTTTCTCTATCTGAGCAAGAGTTCCTGCAAGGAGTGCAGTTGAATTGTCCGCAAGGAGTGCGTCGACAAGGTGTTCAAAGGTTTGTCTCTAGAAGCTCAGGAGAGATAACTTTTGTTCTCATTTCCCCAAAGGTGCAGTCAGGCACAAGAGCCGTGCAAGGAGTGCGCAGGCCGAGTGAAGTCTTAGGGTTGCGAACCTGAGGGAAGAATTTAGAGACTGCTACTGCAGGTGTGCGCAGAGTCGAAGAAGTTAAACACTTGAAAGTATATGAAGGTCACCGCAAGGAGTGCGTGCAAGAGTTTTCTGAAAGACTCGAAGTTGGAGAAAGTTCAGAAGGATCTGAAGTCTTCATAGGTCGTTGAAGGCAGGTGAAGAGACCATGTACCTTGAAGTTTGTAGGAAAGTGTAGCAACGCCAAACCGCAGGAGGACGAGCTCTCAGAGGAAGAGACGTACGGTCGGAATTCTCGGTGGAGGATCCGCAAAGTCCCATGAGCCGTTAGATCTCACGGAGAAGCAGGGGAGTTACGGAAAAAGCGTCGAAAGGTTCTAAGCTCTGGAAGAGTAGGAATGTAGATCCGAGCCATAAGGGTCGTTGGATTTACACGTGGATACTCGTATCGGGTTTTCATGGGTGGAAGTCCCATAAACCTTGCAATGGAAATCGTGATATTTCGAAACGTGACATACCGAAAGTTAAGAGGATTTGTGCGGGCCACGGAGGAGTCAGCGAGCGGATAGGTGGCGCACTATTGACATGAAGTCAATACAGTCGACCGTTTCGGGGTTTCGTGGGGTGAAGTCTCGAAACCTTTGCATCAGGATTCATGATATCGTGAATTCTGAAGTCCCGATGGAGTAAAGGGGTGTTGAAAGGTCAACTTTGTGAGTGTGTCAGAATTTCAGAAAGTCGGGTTTCGGGAAATCGCGGGAACAAGTTACTCGACACCACGACCGCTGAAATCGCGATAAGGAAAATCTCGAAAAGGAAAGAGAAAAGGTCAGCGTTGACTATTTTGGGTTTTGGGGATTCGAGAGACCAACGCTTGACCACTGGATTCGCGAAGGTGCGAAGTCTGATCTCCCAAGTGCAAAGAGGGGATCTCGTGAAAGTTTGCTGTGGGTGCAGATTTCTTGATAGGGAAATAGAAGAGCCGTTTTAGAGTTCTTTGGGCTAGTGGTAAAGGAAAGATCATGTGTTGACGTGGACCTTTTGACCTATGGGTTGAGAAGGGAGCGTACGTCATCATTTTTGGTATCAGATCCCAGAAAGGTTCTTTGCTTTCTATAGCAGAGAAAAAGAAAATTTGCCATGCCGCCAAGGAGAAGGGACAGGCAAACACCCGATCCACCAGAGGATAGGGAAATGCCGAGAAGAAGAGGTACGCAGATGACAGATCCAACCATGGAGAGAGATATGCATGACTTACGAGCCAGACTCAAAGACATGGAGACAACACAAAGACACACAATCAGTGATGGGGATCTTAGTGATTCCGAAAGTGAGATTGAGGCTGAATATGAAGAATAAGTTTCAGCCGAAGATGCAGCAAATGAACGTTTGATCAGAGCTATTGGAAGGATGGGTGAAAGAGAAAAGGTGGACATTCTAGTTTATGAGGGAAATCTGGATGCAGAGGAGCTTCTAGACTGGATTATATATTTGGACACATACTTTGACTATGCAGATGTCGAAGAGGACAAGAAGGTCAAGAATGTTGTCACAAGATTGAAGGGACATGCAACATTGTGGTGGGATGAACTACAAGCTGACAGACGCTGCAAAAGCAAGAAAAATATCAAGAGCTGGGACAAAATGATCATGAAGATGAAGGCGAAATCCATCCCCAGAGATTATCAAATTACTCTATTCAGGAGGATGCAGAACCTGAGATAGAAGCTGATGACAGTAAAAGAATACACTGAGGAATTCTACAGGCTGAACATCAGGGCAGGTCATCGGGAAAGCGATGATGAAAAAGTATCTAGATACATGAATGGTCTGAGATATGACATTCATGATGAGATGAGCATGGTAACCATCTGAACGGTGGAAGATGCTTATCAGATGGCTCTAAAAGCGGAAGAGAAGCTGAGCCGAAGGCAGAGTCAGAGAGGCCGAGGCAAAAGTCAACCCAGAGGCAAATCAATTGCCTAGGATAAATATCAGAAGCCCAAGGAGGACTGGAAGAAACCCCAGACTCTAAATGAGAGAGGTGGAAGTTCACAGTGAGGGAAATATGCTGAAAAGAGAGGACAACATACTGAGCAGCGAGGAGGATTTGCTGATAATAATGTTTTTCCTCATACTAGAGGTAGAGGAAGAGGAAGAGGTGGAGTAATAACGTGCTTCACATGTGGAAAGAATGGGCACAAGTCTTACGAGTGTCCAGACAAAAAGAAGGAGAGTGGAGAATCTCACATCGCCGAAGCACAAAGGCGAGATGTTGAGGTAGAAGACGTTGAAGGCGGAAGATCGCTAATGATGCGAAAATCTCTTTTGACGCCAGAGAAGGAGGTGGAGAGTTCATTCCAAAGAACCAGACTTTTCTAGATTGCTTGCAAGACCAAGGACAAGGTATGCAAGGTCATTGTAGACAGTGGTAGCATGGATAATCTCGTTTCTACAGAGATGGTAGAGAAGCTGGAGCTGGAGATGATTGATCATCCAAGCCCATACAAAATTTCGTGGCTACAAAAAGGATATCAGGTAACTGTCACTAAACAATGTTTAGTTGAATTTAAGATAGGAGGATATAATGATAAGATATTATGTGATGTTATTGCTATGGATGTTTGTCATCTATTGCTGGGTAGACCATGGAAATATGACAGGAATGTGATTCATGATGGGAGAATGAACACATATACCCTGGAGAAGAATGGGAGGACTCACATGTTGCTTCCAATTAAGGATAAGGAGGTGAAAACGGAAGTAAGCAACACTGTACTTCTCATGAGTGGGAAGGAACTTCTTACAGAGGTTAAGAAGAAGGAAGAACCGCAGTTTATAGTGGTCAGGAAACCAAAGATTGTTTTGACCAGCACAAGGGTGGATGATTTACCAGAAGAAGTTCAGGAACTGCTGGAAGAGTTCATTGATATAGTAGTGGACGAATTACCTCGTTCGTTGCCGCCGATCAGAAGTGTGAGTCACCATATTGATCTCATACCAGGAGCCATTTTTCCAAACAAAGCCGCGTACAAATTGATGTCGCAAGAAAATGAAGAGGTCAAAAGACAAGTCCAGGAGTTGTTGGACAAAGGTTTGGTTAGGGAAAGTGTTAGTCCATGTGTTGTTCCAACAATACTCAGTCCGAAGAAAGACAGAGGCTGGAGGATGTGTATTGACTCGAGGGTGATTAACAAGATAACCATTAGGTATAGATTTCCATTGCCGAGGATGGATGATCTAATGGATTGCTTGAGTGGAGCAAAGTATTTTTCAAAGATTGATTTGAAAAGAGGTTATCATCAAATCCGCATGAGAGAAGGTGATGAGTGGAAGACAACATTCAAAACAAACGAAGGATTGTATGAATGGCTTGTTATGCCATTTGGCTTAACAAATGCGCCAAGTACCTTCATGAGGTTGATGAACGAAGTCTTGAGGGAGTTCATCAAAAAAATTTTCATTGTGTATTTAGATGACATACAAGTTTTTAGTAAAACAGTGGCAGAGCATCTTAAGCATTTGGCTACAGTGATGCAAAAACTATAGCAGGAGAAGCTATTGATAAACATGAAGAAGTCCTCATTCATGAAGACAGAGCTCATTTACTTGGGATTTTTTATTTCAGAAAATGAGTTGAGGATGGATCTAGATAAGGTGGAGGTAATCAAGAATTGGCCATCACCGAAGAATATCTTTGAGGTGAGAAGTTTTCACGGATTGGCTAGTTTCTACCGAAAGTTCATCAGGAATTTCAGTGGAATTAGCGCAGCGATGATGGATACAGTGAAGAAAAGACACAAGTCTTTTCATTGGATAGAAGAGGCTGAGAAACATTTTAATCTGTTTAAGAGGAAGATTACGGAACAACCAATTTTGGTGTTGCTGGATTTTCGAAAGACATTTCAAGTGAAATGCGATGCAAGTGGATTCACAATCGGGGCATTCTTGAGTCAAGAAGACAGGCCAATAGCATACTTCAACGAGAAGCTGAACGAAGCGAAAGTGAAATACTCCACTTATGATAAGTAGTTTTATGCTATTATACAGGCATTGAAAAAATGGAGGCATTACTTGATCCCGAAAGAATTTGTCTTATACAGTGAAAATCATGCATTGCAGTTTGTGACTCAACATGAGAAGTTGAGTTAGAGACATGTCAAATGGGTGGAATATATGCAAAATTTCACTTTTTTGATTAAACATATTTCTGGTACTGCTAACAAAGTTGTTGATGCTTTGAGCAGGAAGTGTTTGCTGTTGCAGGAGTTCAGAGTCAAAATGTTGGGTTTTGATGATCTTAGGGACATGTACCCAGATGATTAGGATTTTAAGGAGGTGTACGAAGCAACTGAGAATTCAATTCTCGGGGATAGAAGCCAATGGACATAATACATGATCCAGGAAGGATTACTGTTTAAAGGTAATCAATTGTGTATTCCGAAATGCTCCATGAGGGAGAATTTGCTAAAGGAAAAACACAGTGGAGGATTAACAGGGCACTTTGGTCACGACAAGACGTTCACAAAATTGAATGAGTCATATTTTTGGCCGGGAATGTGAGCAGACGTCAAGAGATTCATGGACAGATGCAAAATTTTCCAGCATTCAAAGGGAAGGAGACAAAATGTGGGGTTTTATCAACCATTGCCCATACCTGAGAGGCCGTGGGATGCAATTAGCATGGATTTCATATTGGGGTTGCCAAGAACGCAAAGAGGTTCTGATTCAATATTTGTGGTGGTGGATAGGTTTTCCAAGATGGCACACTTCATTCCATGTCAGAAGACCAGTGATGCAACTCACATTGCAAATCTATTTTTCAAAGAAGTCATTTGACTTCACGACTTACCAAGAAGTATAGTTTCAGATCGAGATACAAAGTTCATAGGGCACTTTTGGAGGACCTTATGGAAGAAGCTGGGAACTAACTTGTCATTTAGTTTGGCTTATCATCCTCAGACGGATGGACAGAAAAAAGTAGTGAACAGAAGTCTGGGAGACTTGCTGAGAAGCTCGGTCACAGAACACCATAGCTAGTGGGACAACATACTACCACAGGCAGAGTTTGCTTATAACAACTCAGTTAACAGGAGCACAGGGCAGAGTCCATTTCAGATTGTCTATGGCATGCAGCCGAGAGGAATTTTTGAATTGAGAGATTTGGAACAGACTGCAACTAGGAGTGCTAGTGTAGAAGATTTCGTAGAGGCAATGAAGGAACTTCACAGCCAGGTGAAGGAGAGACTGCAGAATTCGAGCCATGAATATAAATGCAGGGCATATCAACACAGAAGACAACTTCAGGTTGAGGTTGGTGATTTGATTCTGGCACATTTGAGAAAGGAAAGGTTCCCGAGGGGAACATATAATAAGCTGAAGATGAAGAAAATCAGACCATGTAGAGTCTTGAAGAATTTTGGGGTGAATGCTTACGAGATTGAATTACCCGATGGTATCAGAATTTCTCCGATATTCAATATCTCAGATTTGTACCCATATAAAGCTGAGGAAGAAGGAATAGGAAATGAGCAGCTAGTGATCCAGTGGAAAAAGTAGATGCCAGTTGCAGATAAGCTGCATATGGAGTGCATACTGGATAAAAGAATGAGCAAGAAGACTAGGCAGAAACAATACTTTGAATATTTGGTCAAATGGAAGAACCATCCAGTTGAAGATTCCAACTGGGAAAATGAAGTAGAGATCCAAAGGCATGGACATACCATACATGAGCTTATGGAAAGAAGCCCATGAAATTTTCAAGCCAGGGAGTATGATGCAGGAGCATCTCAAGCGAGCCACCGCGGAAGCAAAAGACAACTGGACAAGCACCAACGCAAATTTTGAAATTACCTTGAATTTGATGTGCCATCTTAAATAAGATAATTAAGAAGGAGCGCCTTCGTATAATGTAAACGAACCTTGAGCGATTTTCTCTCGTCCTTAGTAGGTAGAAGGCATTTATGGTAGTTAATGTAAAGTAGATAGAATTCAATTCTAGATTAAACAGTTTTAGAGCGCAAGGGGGAAACGGGATATAGACACCCTCATTGTGTATTGTAACAGATGCATCATTATTGAAGAAGAGCATAGAAGAGAAGCAGAGAGCTGTGTAGCAGACTCCATGTACAGAAGTTCTGAATTAATACAAATAAAACTGTGATTCATACTCATGGTGTTCATATATTCTCTGTGTATGCATCTTTGAATGTTATGCTCATGAATGTTTTACTCTTTCTATCATGCAATTGCTTCTATGCTATGTATGAATGATTTCTTGGTAAATGTTTGAAATCAGAGAGAGAGAGAGTAAGGGAAATTAGTTTCAACTGTTTCTCTATCTGAGCAAGAGTTCCTGCAAGGAGTGCAGTTGAATTGTCCGTAAGGAGTGCGTCGACAAGGTGTTCAGAGGTTTGTCTCTGGAAGCTCAGGAGAGATAACTTTTGTTCTCATCATAAACTGAACCCCAGGTTGACAAATTAAGTGACATAGTGTAGAGTGACACCAAATAATTGGGAATCATATTTACACCTCGTCACTCATCATGTGATAGAGTGACAAGTAATGCATCTCTCTCCATCAAATAACATCATATCACCACCAGAACCATCAAACCCCATCATAACCTCGTCATCCAAGGTGATTTCAAGGGATAGGGTATGACGTCCTATGCCTCCAAAGCCCAACGTTCAAGTGCAAGGGGACATGATTTCATCCTCACATGTTTTCCAAATTCATTTCTTGTGGATCACCTCCCACAACTACCAACTTTTTAAATTTGATGGGTCCCTTATTTTTGTTTTACATTTGTGCCTAATTTCTACCCTACAAGGTATACATCCTTTCTTTTCTAAGGCAATACAAGCTTATATCATAATCATTTCATGATCATGTATGTCGGAGTTATTTAATTCATGCGTCAACCTAAACTCCAATCATTGCACTCCGATAACTTTGACACATACACCACACTCCCTTCATGGTACCCAATGGATTATTACATCAAACCCAACCTATCTCGTCTCCCCGAGTCAGTACAAGTTATCAAATGACCACCTCCCCAATGGAATCCTGAGATTGGACCCTTGAATTCTCGGTTTATCATTCTCCAATGAGTTGCCTTTATTTGTTTCAAGAGTCAACACCTTTTTTAGGGTATCAAAGGAATATTCCCTTTGATAACATTCTCGTTGGAATCCATTTTGTGCCCCATCCTCTCGAAATTTGAAGATAAAACTCTAATAGCCTCCTGAAACTTCCCACATGTGTATCCCACACATTCTCCTAGGCTGAAATTATATTCTTCGATATCGTCTCTGTCAGAGCTCAAGTGTCTCCTCATCCTTTAAAGCTTTGATAGTTGTGTTTCAAAATATTATAAAAAAACATGTTTGGCATGCCTTTCTAGAAAAGCAAATATTCTTGCTCCACCTTCCCCTCGAGGTTTAGGTTCAACCTCAACCTAAAAACCTCTGATGCTAAGACCTCGACGAGTCCCACCTCATCGCATAACACTACCTATTATTTGACATGTCAGGGCCACACACTTTTCCACATATGAGGGAATATACCTTTGATACCCTTCCCCTCGGAGCTAAAATCAACTCACGATCTCTCATCCTACGAATGCACACTTCTAAAAATGGTCTTATTTTAAACACAACTTGGCACAAACTTTGATGCACGAATCCAGGTGTCCATTAGCCTTAATGACCTGTAGTGATGGAGATAATGGACATTAAAAACAAAAGTTAAGACCATATTTAGTAAGATTCTTGTACACACTCGAGTTATGGCATGCTTGTGTTAGATTGATGTGTTATGAGATATAGAAACACTTGTATTCAAACATAGCTTACACCGTATGTTTGTGAAACATAGTTTGCAAAGCCTCTGTTTTGTATTGATCCCTGTATTTGCTGAGTGCTACTACAATGTCATTTAAATTTTTTGATTATAGGTAACCCATGTTTTTTATTTTAACCATCCTTTCATTGTTGTCATTAACACATTCTGTTTAATTAAGTTGATACTCATTTTAATGGATATTTTATAGGACAATTTTCTAATTCATCATGGCGAGCCAGAACCCCAAGGGTTCTAAGAGATTGGAGTACTTCCAGGGTGCCTCAGGGCCCGAACCATCATCTCGGCTAGTCGAAGCTTTAGTGACTGACACTAATAATCAGCCATGAAAACACCATTTCCATGACTATGAATCAATCTAAAAGATATTCAATTATGTATATTTCCCCGTGGATGACGAAGATTTAGAAGTGTACCAAAATATCCTAAAAAGTGGTATCCATCTAGTAGTTTCCTGACCACATCTCTTCTCATACAACGAGGCAACACAATGGTGTCTCAGACAGTTTGATGCCACTACAACGAACATCGTGAAAAAACAAGGGAAGCAAGTAGCCTCCCTTAGACCTGAAGACATTGGCTCCATATATCATCTTCCCACCCCCACATGTCCTCTAAACGAACCATTCTTAAAAGGTTTTTCCCAAGGAAGTAAAGGAAAAACAAAGTAGATGAAGCAATGGTGGGTAGATGAAGACGAAACCCTAAAAACAAGGTCAGAAATCAGTTCCTACCCACAGGCTCAAAACTCCCTACAAGTTGTTGGTAGCCTTGCTCTGTCACCTATATGGGGAAGAAAAGAGCACACATTTCCAAACTGAATGGCTTCCTTTTTCACACACCATCGTCAGAATGAGACAAATATTCAACTAGAAAAATACCCTATTTTTCAACATATGTCTGCACGAGAAGAATATCCTAGGTATGAAGAAACCATGTTTTTATATGTCTCCCTATATGATCGATGCTATTTGTTCCTCTATATAGTTTCCCAACCTGGGGTGGAAATGGGACTGAAATAAACCTCCCGTTCATGTATATTTCTCTTAATCATGGAGCGTCAATTGTAGACAACAATTTTATGATATTTGCAATTTATTTCTTTCCCCTATGCACTTCGTCCTGTTTGGTTTCCCAAGACATAAAATATCCTCCGAGGCTAGGAATGGGATGAAAGGGGTTTCCGACTAGTTCCTCTATAAGTATTACTCATTTATCAGGGTTTATGGGACCATTGGAGCCCCACACCTTTTGCCATATTTCATCCCATAGTGTTTTTTAATAAGGGAAATTGCGTACCAAACCATGGGGCCAGGGGTTACTGCACTATTTCAAACCAACAGTAAAAAACTTTGGCCAATATTCCCTCTCCAATTGAACAAGAAGAGTTCAAGAAGGAAACTTTAAACCATTTCTAGAGGTTTCTTCAGCGAGAACAGGATACCGACATCACCAAAGAGTAGGAGAAGACCAAAAAATAAGAGTATCTTGAAAAGAAAAGGCTCCAAGATGAGTAAGATTACCAGAAAATAAAAGTTGAGGAGAGGAACAAAAAAGAAAATGAACGTATGGCACATCAGGTTGCACTACAAAAGAAGAAAGAAGAAGAATCCAAAAGGTTGGCCGAAGAAGAGGAAGCCAAGAGGCTAGTGGATGAAGCACAAGCTAAGAAATTGGTTGAAGAGGCCGATGCAAAATTATTAGCCGATGAGGCTGAATCTAAGAAGAAAGTTGATGAGCTATTGAAGTAGAATTTAAGCTAGACATTGAGCACTCCATCGACACCCAAACTGGGCATTGTGAACATACCTCCTCTGGAATACACTCCCATAAGCACCATTCTAGGAGACTCCTCCCTCTCCTCCCAAGCCCCAAATTTTGAGGGTTCTATAATAGCTATAGGAGACTAATACTTCGATAAAAGAATGAGAAGAATCGAGAAAACATTGACAAAGAGGAAGAGAGGAGAATACACTAGGTTAAAGTCATATGTAGGAAGGGTATTGGAGTGGAAAGTAGGGCCTGAAATATAAGTGAACATGGTCCAAGTAGCTTCAGCACTCAATGCTTTTGCAGGGTTAAATGCCTCATATGTCCTTGAGGTAACTAGTGCGCTCAACACTACCAAGAACATAATATTTGAATTGGAGACAGAGTTAAAAGGTGTAAAGGAAACATTCTCCATAGATGTCAAGGAAGCTGTGAAAGTGGCTGAGGGCCTCAATTCAAAGAAGATCAACAAATCCCTATAAGCACAAAGAGACCAGATGAACGTGGAATTTGAAAAGCAGATGAAAATCCAACGGGACACCCACATAAACAAGTTAGAAGTGTAAAGGAAGAAACTCAATACAACCCTAGAAAAGACCGGTGCCTCAGCATGCACCCTGGAATCCATCAAGGAACATGCACTAGAATTAAGTGAAAAATTAGCGATAGAAAAGAATGAGCTCCTCGATCTGTAAGGTAACATATGAGTTGAGAGACACGAACAACTTAGGCTGAAAATCACATTGATAGAGAATCAAGGAAGGTATCAGGAAGCGAGCAAAGCATTTTTTGGAGATGATCAGTGGGTAGGACATGAACCAACCTACACCTACCACACTACTGATATATTCAAATAGGGAAATACTCAGGTATTAGATGCTCTTTGACACCAACATACATCTCTTCATGAGTGCCCTCTCCAATCAAGGAGCATCTGCTAATACTTGCGCAAAACTGTGGAAATATGAAAATGATATCATTAAAGAGGCAATGGTACATCCAATGCAGTCCATCGATGAATTTTTTTTTGTCATTACCAGAATGGTTGAGGTGGAAGACCTCAAGAAATCCATTCAAGTAAACATCTAGAGTCTGATGCAATTTGAAGAAAAATCAATTGAAGAACACCCGTTGAAACTCACCCGACTCACCCACAAAATCCGATCCTTTGTAAAGGCCACATCAAAGTAGTTATATCAAGACGTGTATGCAAAATTCTACAATGGAGATTCGGTCTTGGAGAGATCACAATCAAGCAAACTCGAGAGCATTTTAAATGATCATTCCATTTGGAAAGAATACCAAGATCAACTATAGGAACATGCTAGTTCATGATTACAGAATTCCATAGTTCCTTCCAGATGTTATTTTATTTGGTTATTGTAATCTAAATTTTGAATTCGAAATATAAAGAATCCCTTTTTGTGAAATGGCCCTAATTTCATGATTTCCAAGAAGAACAATTGTAAATAGTTGCCCCAAACTATAAATAGAGGGAACTTTCCATTTGAACGAGCTTTTGGTTTCTGAATGTAGCAAGACAATATTTCTACTGCAAGTTAATTTGAATTCGGGAAACATTTTTTAAGTTGGTGATTATGGTATTGACGTGTATGAATATGATTATTCTATTTATGCATCTCTCTTATTGTAGTCTGTGAATATTGGTTGATGAATTACTTTTGAATTGATGTTTATAGTTTGCAATTACCATGGTTTTTAGGATGAGTACAACGATAACATAATTATGTTAATCAATTAATTATTTGGTTCTAACCAATTATGCTATTAAGTTTATATATCACTTGTGTCATGAATTTATTCTTCACAAGTAATACAAATTATTCACTGTATTAATTTATTTTGCTACTTTTCTCCTGATTAGGATAGGTTAGTTTAGTATTAGTTTAGAAAATGCATCTTAGAATGATAAGCATACAATTTAGCTTAACTTTAGTTAGCTGTATTTACTTATTTTTATTTCTTTTTAATTCATCTGAGTACATTTGGTTCTCAAATTCATATTTAGTTAGTATTTTAGTTTGTTGGTAATCAGGCCAAAATCTGGTCGAAAGCGCTATCCCAAATGAGAGTGGGTCTAATTGGGACCTTCCATCGAGAGTTTTCCCCTCATCTGATTGAGCGGGTCATTCTGGCCCATCAACAAAAATGGTTCTAGGAGGGTCATAGAACTAAATGACTACAAACAAAAATCTATACCCTTCTCATTTTCCCCCGCAAGAAATCCTTTCCTCAACAAGTGATTCCCACCAAGTTCACTTTGAACATATCACCTTCCCTTCGGATTATGCTGTAAACAATCCAACTCAGGTTAGTACTCACTGCACTTCCGCTCACCCCAAAATGTCCTTTTCTTCCCCTCAACCTCGTGTCCTAACCATCTTGGAAATTGAAGGCATAGTCAGACATTCGATCGAGAGAACCAACTGTGCCTTGACTAGACAACTTAGTATAAAAACCGTACAACTCCCCTTGGATTATTCTCTACCTGAAAATTAGGAAGACCTTTGGCATACAGATCCCTATTTCGCCAACCAAGAGTCTTATCAAGAAAACCATTTAATATTATTTACTAGTCAGTGAAGCAAGAGGTAGACCACCCTCGCCTCTTGAGTCACCCCATCACACTCCCAAAGGCAAGTTAGAGGACAACTCTAAAGAAAGAGACAGATCTGAGAGTGAGATCGAAGATAACCCCTATCTTATCATTATGTATCAACCTTTGAATACAACTGGAGAAAATGAAAACCAAAATCTTTCCCCCTACCATCCATGGTTGTTTTCTGACACAATCATTGTGTCAGGGATCCAACATGACATGCTGAGACACCCTGAGAAGTTCCTGCCTAAATTTGACCCTAACAAAAATAATTCAGCCAAAATCCATGTTGGCTATTAGGTTATAGAGCATTCGACACGAAGATGTCATTTTCTGTTTTTTCCCCCTCACGTTTGAAGAAAAAACGTCGACGTGGTATTTCTCACTAGAAGAATCCTCCATTTCGAACTGGAGAAATTTTGAAACCTCTTTCCTTTGGAAGTTAGAAGAAAAACAAACAACAGCCACCCAATTTCTTGAACTCTCAAGAGTCAAGATGGATTCGAAAGAGTTAGTTACCGATTACAATCAATGTTTCATTACTTTGTCAAAATGAACCCCATGAGCCTCAAAACATGTTGAATACGTAACTATCGAATTCTACACCTCTGGTTTTCCCATGTCCATGGCCATGTATGTAAAATTTTTTGAGCAAGGCACTCTAGAAGAAGCTTTCCAAGAAGCCCTTAAGTTTGAGAAAAATATGTTGAGTTTAAAAGGTAGTTATAGGTAAGAACCATCTAAAGATAAGGGTAAAGGTAACGTTTCTGCATATAATCCTAGTGAAGATAAGAAGCCTTCTGATTCGATGGATATGGAATCTCTTCAGATAATCATTAAGAAGCTATCCAATGACCTCGTTGACCTGAAAAGGGGTAATGGAGAGGGATCTTCTAACCAGAAAAATTTCTTTAAGTTTCCCCCAAAGAAATATAAGAACACTCCACCAAACAACAAAACTACCTTTTCTCAGACGGAGGGGATTAACATGGAAGATATTGTCCAGGCCCTTCAAACCTGGGCAACAAAGAATATGATTGAAACTGTTGATGAGGGAGAAGAAAGTAAGGAACCACAAGAACAACCTCGGGAATCTAACGAGCCTGTAGAACAACAGTTAAACTCAATCTAGGACATTTCTTTTGGTGAAGATGAATAAGGAGTTGAAGAAGGGCACATCTCAAAAAACGCCATGACCACTAGGAGTGCCAGTAAGAAGGTTTCCAATGACACCCCCGATATCACCAATTCTAATTCTCCCACTACTTTCACTCCTAAACAATCATCTTCTTCAGACAATCCTACCGCCAATTCCTCAAAAACTACACCTTCCAACCCCAAGATGATACCTCAAACACCGAAATCTATTATTTTTCCCAGAGCCCCGACCATGTTGGAGGAATATGCCTTCCTGGAAGATCTAAATAAGACAAAAGATAACATTTCTTTATCTGAACTTATGAAGATTCCAAAAATTCAAGAGAATTTTATCAGAACTCTACAAGGAAAAATGTCTCCTGGCACTAAGGAAGAAAACGTTGGGACCAAGAAAGGAAACACCCAGGTAAATTCGTCTAACAATAACACTTTTTATAAAATTTAGATTATGACTAATGCATCCTTAACTGGTCAAATATCCAGGTCTACCACCCCTCCTTTCCTCATCACTTTTGAAATATTTAATAGAAATGGTCATAATTGCATGGTGGACTCAAGAGCTTCATCTAATGTCATACCCCTAAAAGTTTGTGAGAAGCTTAATGTCAAACCTGAACCATCTAACATCTAGATTATTCAGTCTGAAAGAACCAAAGTTAAGGTTATTGGAGAATTGAAAAAGGTTTTGATCAAGATGTCTGCTAATCCAAAAGTTCATCAAACTATAGATATAATAGTAGTAGACATTCTAGACAACTATGACATGATGTTAAGTCGAGATTGGTTAGCTATGTTAAATGACTACTTTGATACCGGCTAGTCTCACTTGTGTATCCCTTATAATGGAAAACTGAATTAGATTAGGATTGACAAAGAAAGGTATATGAAACATGTAGTTACTGATTTGAATGACCCGAATGAACCGATGATGTTCAACCATTCAATTCTTAGTAATTATTTGTATGAAACATTCTTTGGGAATTTCACAACTGAACCATCGTCTCTTGCGGAATCTGACACACAATCTGAAATCCTTCATTGCACCTAGATTTTTGAGCCTTATTTTAATATAGTTGATCAAACTGACAATCCCCCTAATGTCCAAACTAACATAGTTTCTAGAGATGAATTAGAAAAATTCTCTAACTCTATTAACCTCATTAAAACCAAAAAATATGAAAATTCAAAAATACCAATTGAAATAAAAAAAGGAGATCCTGACATGTGGATGATATTTTTCAATAGATCCAAGTATTTAGAAGGTGCAGGTGCATGTTGCATACTAAAAGACTCGAAAGGTACTAAAATGTTAATTGCATGCATACTATAATTTTCTTGCACCAACAATATTGCTGAATACAAAGCCCCAGTACAGGGGCTAAGGAAGGAAGTCAACATGAAAGCAGAAAAAATCAATGTATTTGGTGATTCTGAAATCATCGTCAGACAGGTACGAAACACCATTCATTGTCTTTCAAGTCACTTAAAAAAATATCAGTTTGAGGTTTGGGAAGTAATTAAATATTTCACTGCATTTAATATTAACATCGTTCCCCAATCACTAAATTTTGATGCTGATTTGTTAACTAATGTAGCATCTAGATTAATACCCTCAAATGGATTGATGCCTGAATACTTCTCTATTGAAATTTTGCACAAGACATCAATTCCTAAAAATATCGTGAATTGGATGGTCTTTGATGATGACCACCAACTCATAAATTTCCTACACCTCAAAGATACCTTCAAGGATTCTATCATAGATGAAGGCCAACATGACCTGCATAAGAATACATATAATAACAATGATGTTGAAGCGAAAAACGCAGGTCCGACCAACAATATCCCAAGAGTGTAGTCAGACTAGAAAGACTCTACGACCTGCAAGATAAATTCAAAAAGGTCACCAATTGCAAGACCAACAACTCATACATACAGTTTGAAATAGTAAACCTGGGGTCATCGATCACCCCTTAGAACGTTAACCTTGGAGAAGATTTATCTCCTGAAGAAAGGAAGTCACACATCAAGTTATTCAAATAGTATAAGGACATCTTCACATGGACGCATGAGGACCTCAAGACATATGATACAAATATTATACAACACATCATCCCCATGAAACTTCAAACCAATCTATTCCAACAAAAGTTGAGGAAGATGCATCCCATCTTTGAATCACAATTCAAAGTAGAGTTGAACAAATTGTTGGCTGCTAAAATCATTTTTCCAGTAAGACATACACAATGGATATCAAACTTAGTGCCAATAAGGAAAAAAAATGGGGATATCTATCTTTGTGTTGATTTTAGAAATGCAAACATAGCCTCAGAGAAAGATAACTACCCTGTGCCTCCCATGGAACAAATTCTACAGTGTGTGTCTGGATCAGAAATACTCTCCCTACTAGATGGATTCTCGGGATATAACCAAGTTTTATTAGCTCATGAATACCAACTAAAGACAACGTTCAAAACCAAATGGGGAACATATGCCTATAGGAATTTTCCTTTCGGACTGATAAACATTGGAGAAACTTTTCAACAAGCCATGGATATTTACTTTAGAGGTATGCTGGGAGTGTTGATATTATGGTAGCAGCGGGAGGTATTTAGCTCCATGTGTAACCTTGACAAGAATAGAATATTATGGGAAGCAAGAATAAACCATAAAGCATTGAACATAACCCTAGAAGACAAGTCGACTCAAGGAAATACTTAATATTAAGTATTTATCCTCCAGAATGAGAAGTCATCCCAGACAGTTTAGGAAAAAAATATAAATACAAGTAGCTAGACCTCATTTTGTACACACAACTCATAATTTTAGTTGGGAAGAAGTGCGCACTGCAGAAATTGGGCAAGTGCACAATTCCGCGAAGCAATTTCCACACTCTGTTTTCCTGGTTTAGCCTCAGAATTTCTATTGGTTATGGTTGGACTTTCTAATTAGTCTTGGTTATCTTTTCTTGGTGCATTAGCCTTGGTTGGCTATTGGTTTTCTTCCAGAATTATTCTCTGTCAAGGTTAAGGTGCTCGGGGGTGGCTTCGACCTATGGTTGGGTGACAATATTGTTATATTGTCTATGGTTAAATGAGAACATCCTAATTAGTCTTGGTTATGGTTGGACTTTCTAATTAGTCTTGGTTATCTTTTCTTGGTGCATTAGCCTTGGTTGGCTATTGGTTTTCTTCCAGAATTATTCTCTGTCAAGGTTAAGGTGCTCGGGGGTGGCTTCGACCTATGGTTGGGTGACAATATTGTTATATTGTCTATGGTTAAATGAGAACATCCATTATTTTCTAAAAGGTTATGGGTCCACACTATCTTCGGACAGTCTAACCACTGGAAGATAGTTTGGGAGGATTTTCTCAGTTACAGTTGCAGTTGCAGCCAGTTTTTGTGGCAGCAATGAAACCCTAACCCTCTTGTTGAGGCACCTTAAGTGAAGATATTGACCTTATTTCTATATAGCCTAGTGCGCCCTAGCCTAGTGCATATCCTGGTACTCTCAGCAAGCTAAGACGCCAAGTTTGAGTTTTTGGTCAAAATCAAGGGTTGACCAAGTCAAAGAAACTATGACTTACTCTATGAAGTCAGAAAACAAGTTATAAGGGGATTCTAACTTCATATCATGGAAGAAAAGAATTGAACTCATCCTTGCCAAGAATAAAGTGTTGGATATCATGAAAGGAAAGATCGTGGAACCACAGTTCGAAGAAGGAAAAGAGAAGGAACCTCATAACGTTGCAGTTATGGAGAAGTTCAAAGACAGTGATATCAATGCCATGAGTATCATAGTGGACTCTATAAAATACCACTTGATACCTACATCTCCCATATTGACTCATCTAAGAATATGTACGATGTGCTAACTAACCTCTTCTCAGTCAGAAACATTGGACAAGTAATGAGTCTGAAGACTGAGCTTCATGACATGAAAATGAATGATGATGACAACATAACATCATACTTTGTGAGAATCTCTCACTTAAGATATCAAATACAAGATATTGAAGAAATCATTTCAGAGAAGGAACTGGTAAATATAGTACTCAATGGTCTTCCCAAGACATGAGATGCATTTGTCGCAAGCATTAACACAAGGAAGGGGTATCCCAAATTTGAATAACTTTGGACTTGTTGTGAACAAGAAGAATCCAGGATTAGTGAAAAAGAGAAACCCCAAAAGAAATACGATGATCAAGACTTCACATCAAGGTTCAAGAATTTCAGGAATAAAAAGAAGTTTGGCTCAAGGAAGAAACCAAATCAAGAGAGAGATATGTCAAAAATACAATGCTTCAAATTTCAAAAATATGGTCACCACAAGAATCATTGTTCCAAGTTAAAGAAAATGAAGGAAACACACGAAGCATCAGTTTTTGAAGAAAGGGAACCCTCAAAGAAGGCCAATCAGGATAAAACAAACTTCTTCTTCTAAGACAAGGTAACAATATTCTTCACAATTCCTATACATACCATGTTTATATAGTTTCTATACATATCTTGCATATCTATTTCTTAGAATATAAGATGTTCAAAGAGAAACAATACCTATGGAAGAATAACAAGATAAGGATTGCTATCACGATGACTACAAGTCAAGAAATACACATGAAAAGATGAAGTACATTGACAATCCTTGGTAACAATTCCCGTGGAATCTATTACAACTGCAAGATAAGCCGAAGTCAGAATCAAACTTGAAGAAACCCAGAATAAGTAAAAACATAAAGAAGTTAGCAATCAAGAGGAAATTACAAAAAGGATTGTGACACTTTGCAGAAGGCAATAAGGATGCAGACGAAAGCGTGGACTCTCCTAGGTGGAGGGAGCCAATTATATAATTCCAAAAAAAAGAGCATGCATTCATGCATGAAGCAAGGATTAGGAGGGAGCTAATCCTAAATAATATGATCCATTGAGGATTATGAGGTATCTATCCATGTTCCCATCAAATGGTAGCAGCCATGAAAAACAACACATGTTCAGTTTGACTTTAGAAGAAGTCTTCTTCGAAAATAAGCCTTAAAGTATCTTTTGTTGTCCATCCACATTCATGATATTATGAATGGAAGCATCGCGAGATTTAGAACTAGAGGTTCTCCCAGATGGATGGAGAAGACTATGATGATATCTTGTTACATTAGCCAGACATACCACTACCTGAGCCATTATATCATCCGCAATATCCATGGGTTGGAGTTTAAATCAGATGATTTTAAGGATTGTTCTCCTCAATAGAATAATTGAATAAAGAAGTGTATGTAGAGAAAACTCAAGGTTTTG
Source organism: Picea engelmannii (assembly GCA_009831015.1). Classification (NCBI taxonomy): domain Eukaryota; kingdom Viridiplantae; phylum Streptophyta; class Pinopsida; order Pinales; family Pinaceae; genus Picea; species Picea engelmannii. The sequence continues at coordinate 198,944 of ML797432.1, forward strand.
AGTTATACCAAAAAGAGACTCTGGTATGCAGATGGAAGAAGACAACTTGGTGCAGAGCCTCCAATGAACAACAAAAGCGTGGTGAAAACTTTCTATAATAGAGATATTGTATCAGAATGGTTACTCAGAAGTCCAGGATGATGGATTGCTAATCCATGACAAATTGTCATGATGACAAAAGAAGTGACACTTGGATATGTTCCAGTTTGAGCCTTGCCACGATGTCATGAGCTAGTAGAAAACAAAAGTGCTGAATTCAACCATGATATATTATAATGATCAGAGCTATATGAAGCCTTCAGAGAAAACTAGTGTTCCAGAAATACCAAAGTACATTGAGATCAAGCATTACATTCTCCACGATGAGGTCCAGAAAAGATAAGTGGTTATCCAATATATCTCCATAGATGAGAACATAACCAAATATTTTTGGTAAAAGCCTCTGTCCAAGATGAAAAAGTTTGCGTACTCAAGAAACAAGATGGAGCTCGTGGAGACGACTTCCTTATTGAAAAGAGATGACTCCCAGGTTGGGAGGGAGCATTGATGTATTATTTATTTATGGACAGTAAATTTTCAGTTCAAAAAATGGTCTAGGATGAGAAGTTCCTTTCTAGTCCGGAAAGTGGTTTGAGATTTCTGACGGACATGCATTTTCCAGTTCGGAAAATGGTCCAGATCGGACGGTCATTTTCGTAATGAAAATGGTACGATAGATTGCTGATGTACCATAGACAACGATTCTCCTTGTGGCTAGTGTGGGGGAATGGTCTAGGACAGTCTTTCTTCTTGACAACCACTCTCAGTAGTGGTCAAGAATAATGGTCTATCTCATCAGGCAGTCATTCTTTCGAAGTTCACAGTTGTGAGTCGTTTCGAAGAATGGTCCATTTTGGAGGTTGGTGCAGGACAATCATTTCCTTAGGAAATGGTTTGAACAGTCATTCCCTAGGGCATAATCATTCTCTCCAGGTTTCACTTTGTTTTGTGCTAGAAGAATGGCTCATTTAGGTGAATGGTCTAGGTTCAACAATCAGGGACATGCATTTCCTAGGGTAGAATGATTCTCTCCAGGTTTCACTTTGTTTAGTGCTGGAGGAATGCCCCAGATAGGTGAATGGTCTAGGCTCAGAAATCAATATAGTTATTCTTTTATTCTTGAGAAGAATAGTCCAGTAGCTCATGGATGATGTTTTACCTTCTGAGGGTAGATTCTCTTCCAGATGTCACAGATGTGAGTGGAAGAATGACCATGATGACTCAGTTTATATCATGATATTATTTTTCTGTGCAGGTTGATATCAGATGATATAATATTTATGGAGATTGTATGCCTCTAGACAATATATGTATGCTACTATGGTGGACATGTTCCACTGGTTGTGACTATGTGTCACTGATTAAGTATCTATGTGCTACTTGGTGTGGTAGTGTACCAATTGATAGTAGTTGTGTACTACTATGGATAAACACAATTGTGTTTTATTGAATGACATTGCTCTATTTTCCATGTAGACTATCAATAGTGTTTAAAATGATTATCAAATAGATGGATAGCCAGTGTTCTAGTGGACAAACATTCTCCAGGCGAAAATTGGTCCAAGACATTTACTCTTCTAGGACGTATGTCTAGATTAGAAGAATAGTCTTTGTAGCCCATTCCAACATTTGTTGGAATAGTTATTCTTCTAGGACATATGTTCGGATAAGAAGAATGGTTTTTGTATTACTCTGTGGAGTGAGTGACTTATTCAACATCATGCATGATTACTCAGATGGAGTATGGTTTTGAGAGATGATGAAGTTGATGATGTCAGATGACACTGATAGTGATGATGGTGCTCATGATCTAATCATGAGATAGTCTGTACAACTATGATGATGCTACTGGTTGAATGGTATGTTTGTGATCAAGACCATTTCCTTCAATACCTCCCTATCTAGGAGGGAGTGTTGATATTATGGTAGATGCGGGAGGTATTTACCTCCACGTGTAACCCTGACGAGAATAGAATATTCTGGGAAGAAAGAAGAAACCCTAAAGCATTGAACATAACCCTAGAAGATAAGTCGACTCAAGGAAATACTTGATATTAAGTATTTAGCCTCCAGAATGAGAAGTCAGCCTAGAAAGATTAGGAAAATAGTATAAACACAAGTATCCAGACCTCATTTTGTACACACAGCTCAAAATTGCAGCTGGTAAGAAGTGAGCATTGCAGAAACTGGGCAAGTGCTCAAGTTTGGGGAGCAGCTGCCGCAATCTATTTTATTGGTTTAGGCTCATACTTTCTATTGGTTATCGTTGGAATTTTTGATCAATCTTGGTTATCTTTGCTTGGTGCATTAGCCTTGGTTGGCTATTGGTTTGCTTCTGGAATCATTCTTTGTCAATGTTAAGGTGCTCGGGGGTGGATTCAGCCTATGGTTGGGTGTTAATATTGTTATATTGTCTATGGTTAAACGAACACATCCATTATTTTCTAACAAGGAGAATGTGTGGTAGTATACCTAGATGAAATAACCATATTCTCGAAGAATAGAGAGGACCAAATCTCTCATTTGAAGAAGGTATTCAAAATATGCAGGAGATACAACATCTCTCTCAACCCCAAGAAATTCATTTTCACCGTTAATGAAGGAAAAATCATGGGCTTCATTGTTTCCAAGCATGGTATGTAGATTGAACCTGAGAGAACTGAAGCCATCGCTAAGATCCCTCCCCCTCACAACAAAAAATATATGCATTTGTTCCTAAGGAGAATAAATTTCGTAAGACAACTCATCCCTAGTTTTGCTGAGAAGGTAAACTCCTGCAAGATATGATAAAAAAAAATGTTGAATTTAAATGGGGGTCTAAAGAGAAGGAGTATTTCAAAAAAATCAAAGAAGATATTGTGCAAGAAATTGCACTGTTGAGCCCGGATTTTGATCGAGATTTCATCCTCTACACATTCTCCTCTGATATTGAATTTGCGGCTATTTTAACACAAAATAATTCGGAAGGAAACAAGTTTCCTGTGGATTTTATGAGTACAGGTCTACAAGGAGACGAGCTAAATTATCCTGAAATTGATAAACATCCATATGTGGTATTCAAAGTTGTCAAGCACTTCAGGTCGTTCTTGCTCAAATCCAAGAAAAAAGTCATCGTTCCTTACCCCGCGGTCAAGAATGTTAATATTATGGTATCTGCGAGAGGTATTTACATCCACGTGTGAACCTGACAAGAATAGAAGGCTCCTGAAAGCAAGAGAAAACCATAATGAGTTGGCTAATAACCCTAGAAGCCTTGTCGGCTCAAGAAGATAATTTATATTAGGTTATTAGCCTCCAAGAGAAGAAGTCAGCCATAAATAATAATAATATACTGAACATACACATATCCAGAAGGAGAAGTCGTCCCCAACAAATTTGGTAGAACCAGTGTAAATACAGGGCGCCAGTTCTCATTTAACAACATCTCAGAATTGTAGTTCCCAGTTTGGTGCGTGTTATCGCACGGTTTGTAGGAAGGGTTTAAGGCAGCTTGAGTCAAGGCTTAAAACCGGCGTAACAGGAGCTTCCCCACCCACTGTCACCTCGATGGGGGGCTCTTTCTATTTAGGATGGCTAGTCCAAGGGAGACGTCCCTAAGCAATCTGGGTTAATGAATGGCTAAAGGTATAATGGTCCAAGATGAGAGATTCCCTTTCACAGATTGCTGCTAAAGATGAGATAGTCAAGAAGAATGTCTTCCACTGAATGGCACCTGTTTGCGAGACAAGACAAATAACTAGAATATGTGCTGCAGTGGGTTAGTACTTCAAAAGCATTAATGACTATCTTCAAATATACATATGAGCAATGATTAGATATAATTATTGACGAAGTCAATGATTATCAAA
>ML797432.1:205253-227753 GCA_009831015.1 Picea engelmannii
AATCACCCCAACAATGGTCAAGAGGATTAGTGTAAGATCCAAGCAGTCATCTGAAATGAAAGGAACATTATGCATACATGAGAAGGTTATAATGATCAAATATGACACATACCATGATACCTCGGACCAATTACCTCATGGAGAAAGAGTCCTCTCTGATGCAAGCCCAGGCCGGTAGTGATGGAAGCTGGTACTGCTGACAGGACAAAGCTGGCTGAGAAAAATAAAGATGGGCCCTCCAGGGCCATGCTCAAGTCGCTCCTGCTCTCGGTACTCCATGTCTAGGACCATGTGGGCCTCGAGACATGATCTCCTAGTTATCCCTATATATCGGGGATAACAGTGCACACTGCAGTTCCATTTTGGTGCGCACTTGTGGAGGAGAGCTATAGGTGCAGCTGTTGCAGCTAGCAGTTTTAGTGTTGGCTTGGACTATCTCTTGGCTAGGGTTTGGACTATCTGTTCAGCTCTTTGTGATGCGCTATCCTTGGGGAAAGGTGCACTACTCTTTGTTTGGATATCTAGCCTAGGGTTTTCTTCCGGAGGAATTCTCAGTCAAGGTTAAGGTGCTCGGAGGGTGGCTTCAGCCTATGGTTGGGTGACGAGGTTATCGTCAATGGTAAAACAAGCACACCGTCTTCTATATTCTAATAGGTTATGGGCCCACACCTCCTTCATTCAGTCTAAATGCTGGAAGGAAACATAGCCGCTAGGATATTGAGCTCGTTGAGGAACTACCGCTAGGGTTACTAGCAGAAGCAACTTCCAGGACACTGCTGCTAGGGCTACTAGCAGGAGCAGTTGCAGAAACCATAATCCTCTTGTTGAGGCACCTTAAGTGAATGGATTGACCTAATCTTTGGACATATCAGTGCACCCTATCCTAGTGCATCTCCTGATACTCTTAACAAGCCAAGACGTGAAGTTTGGATTTTTGGTCAAATCTAGGGTTTGACCAAGTCAAGCAGCTATGACGAACTCTATGAAGTCTGAGAACAAGTTAGATGGAGCCTCTAACTTTAGAGCATGGAAGACAAGGATTGACCTCATCCTTGCTAAGAATAAAGTGTTGGATATTGTGAAAGGAAAGATCGTGAAGCCAGAGTTTGAAGAAAGAGAAGAGAAGGAACCGCAGAACATTACAGCTATGGAGAAGTTCAAATATGTTGACATCAATGCCATGAGTATCATAGTGGATTCTATAAAAGACCACTTGATACCCTACATCTCCCATATTGACTCATTGAAGAAGATATACGATGCCCTAACAAATCTCTTCTCAGTCAGAAACATTGGATGAGTTATGAGTTTGAAGAATGAGCTTCGTAACATGAAGATGAATGATGATGACAACATAACATCATACTTTGTAATGATCTCCCAGTTAAGAGATCAACTACAAGCTATTGAAGAGATCACTTCAGAGAAGGATTTGGTGAACATAGTGCTCAATGGTCTTCCCAATACATGGGATGCATTTGCCGCAAGCATGAACACAAGAAAGGAGTACCCGACATTTGAAGAACTTTGGACTTGCTGTGCTTAAGAAGAACCAAGGATCAATGCAAAAGAGAAACCCCAAAATAAGTACGATGATCAAGCCTTCACAAAAAGATTCAAGAACTTCAGGAACAAAAGGAAGTTTGGCTCAAGGAGGAAGCCAAATCAAGAGAAAGACATTTCAAAAGTACAATGCTTCAACTGTCAAAAGTAAGGTCACTACAAGAATCAGTGTCTCGAGCTAAAGAAAAGGAAAGAGAAACACGAAGCATTGATTTCCGAAGAAAAGGAACCTACAAATAAGACTAAGGAGGATGGAAGAGACTTCTTCTTCTAAAAAGGTAACAACACTCTTCTTATTCCTTGTACATATCTTGTTTGCATTGTCTTTGTACATATCTTGCATATCTACAATATGTTCCAAGAAGAACTATACCTATGGAAGAACAAACAAAATGAAAATGGATATCATTAGATAATACACATGAAAATATGAGATACAAATCATGTGGAATCTATTAAATCAATCATGAAGAGACTTAGAAGAAGCAACAACAGAAAGAAGTCAACAATTGAGAAGAAATTGGAAAAAGACTTATGACATTTTGTAGAAGACAACAAGACGAAAGCATGGACTCTATTAGACAAGAGAGCAAATTATATATTGGAAAAAACAATAAGGATGTAGATGGAAGTGTGGATTCTATTATATATTGCAGAAGACAATAAAGATTTATATGGAAGTAATGGGTCTATTAGACGGAGGGAGCCGATTACATGCACTTGTACATGAAGCAAGGATTAGGAGGGAGCTAATCCTATGATCCATTGAAGATGATGAAATATATATATCCATAGTAGCAGCCATGAAAGACAGTACATGTTCAGTTCAACCGCAGAAGAAGACTTCTTCGAAGAGAATCCTTAAAGTATTCTTGGTTGTCCATCCAGATCCGTGATCCTATGATGAAAGGAAGAAGTGGAATCTCTATGGCATGGAATCTATAAGAAACTCCATGGACCCAAAAGCAAAAGAAAAACATGAAGATTCCAAGAAAGAAAGAGGAACCAGAACAACCAGTCATTGTATCAAGAATCACAAGATTACCAACCTGATATGAACTCACTAAAAGCAATTAAGCAGAAGAACTGAAAGTCGTGATGAAGAACAGTGTATGGAAGACTTATGAATAAAAGAATTACAAGGTCTAGAACCATAGGTCCTCCCATATGGAGGGAGAAGACTATGATGGTTACTTGTTCCAGTAAGCTAGACTTACCTCTACATAAGTCATTATATCATCCACAACATCCATGAGTCGAAATTCTACATCATATGAATGCAAAGAATGTTCTCCAGAGAAATTGAATAAAGAGCGTATGAAGAGCAATATCAAGACTTCGAGGCATACCAGAAAGAGACTCCTGTATGCAGATAGAAGAAGATAACTTGGTGGAGAACCTCCAGTGCACAACATAAGCGTGGTGAAGATTTCCTATAAAGATGACTACTCAGTAGATCGGATCTCATGATGACAGAAGAAGTGCCACATAGATATGTTCCAGCTTTCCAACTATGATATACTCTACTGTTCAGATCTACATGAAGCCTTCACAGTGTTCCGGACTAAAGTACATTTGAAATCAAGCATTACATTATCCATGATGAAGTCCAGAAAGGAGAAAATGATTCTCCAATACATATCTCCACAGATGAGCAGATAAGCAAACATTTTGGTAAAACTTCTATCCAAGATGAAAGAGTTTGCGTACTTAAGCTAGAGCTCGTGGAAACAACTTTCTTCTTATTGAAAAAGGAAGAAATGACTCTCCAAGTTAGGAGGGAGCACTGAAAACATTATTGAAGACATTCATCCTTAAATTTGAAAAATAGTCCATCTTGGACAGATGCTTTCCTGTTCGGAAAGTGGATTGAGACTTCTGACATACAATCACTTTCCATTGTGGTTAACATGGAAAGTAGTTTGATTGCTGATGTATCATAGACAACAACTTCCCATTGTGGTTAACATGGGGAGTGGTCTAGGGCAGTCTCTCTTCTTGAGGGTTACTCAAGAAGACTAGCCCACCTCGTCGGACAATGATTTCTCATTGTGGTTAACATGAGGAATGGTCCGTTTTGGAGGTTGATGCAGGAAAATATTTTCCTCTTGTGGTTAATAGAGGAAATGGTCCGGACAATCATTCCTTAGGGTTTACACATTCTCTCCAGGGTGCACTTTGATTAGTGTAGAAGGAATGGTCAAGGGTGGGGAATGGTCCAGGCTCAACAATCAGGGACATACATTCCTTAGGGTTATACATTCTCTCTAGGGTGAACTTTGATTAGTGTACGAGGAATGGCCCAGGGTGGGGAATGGTCCAAGATAGACATTCCTTAGGGTTTATACATTCTCTCCAGGGCGCACTTTGATTAGTGTAGGAGGAATGGCCCAGGGTGAGGAATGGTCCAGACTCAGACATTCCTTAGGGTTTATACATTCTGTCCAGGGTGCACTTTTATTAGTGTAGGAAGAATGGCCCAGGGTGAGGAATGGTCCATGCTCAGAAATCAGAAACAATCCTTCTTCCTTGCTTGAGAAGAATAGGGAAGATAGCCCATTGCTGATGAGAGAAGATATTCTTTCAAATCTCACAAACGTGTGTGAAAGATTGGCCTAGATGATTAAGTTTATTTTTAACAATATTTTCTGTGCAAGATGGCATCAGATGATTGTTATGGAGACTACCTATCTCCAAACAGTAGAGATATAATACTGTGGTGGATATGTTCCACTATTTTGAGGCAGATATTCTTTCAGAGCTCATAGATGTGAGTGAAGTATTGGCCTAGAAAAATCAGTTTATATCATAACATTGTGTTTATGCAGGTTTCTATCAGATGTTTGTTATGAAGATTGTATGACAGTAGATGAGGACTACTGTGGTGGATGTGCTCCACTATTCGCAACCATACGTTTATGATCAAGTACTTGTGTGTTACTTGGTGTGGTAGTGTACCACTGGATTGTAGTTATTTACTACTATGGATAGACACAATTGTGTTCTATTTCTGTTCTAACTACCTTAAAGACTATCAACAGTTTATTGGAAATACTCACCATCCAGACGAATGATGAACATGGAATTTCCAGACGGAAATTGGTTCAGAGAATTTACTCCTCTAGATTATAAGAGTGGCTCTTGTATCACTCTATGGTGAGAGTGACTTATCCAACATCATGTCTAATTACTCATATGAAGTATGGTTTCGAGAGATGATGCAGCTAATGGTGATGGTGATGCTCATGATCTAGTCATGAAATAGTCTAGACGACTATATTGATGCTACCGGGTAAATGGTATGTTTTTTTGTGCTCAAGTCCATTACCTGTAATACCTCCCTAGCTAGGAGGGAATGTTAATATTATGGTAGCTGCGGGAGGTATTTACCTCCACGTGTGAACCTGACGAGAATAGAAGGCTTCAGAAAGCAAGAGAAAACCCTAATGAGTTGGATAATAACCCTAGAAGCCTTGTCGTCTCAAGAAGATAATTTATATTAGGTTATTAGCCTCCAAGAGAAGAAGTCGGACAAAAATAATAATAATATACTGAACAAACACATATCCAGAAGGAGAAGTCAGCCCCAAAAAATCTGGCATAACCAGTATAAATACAGGGCGACAGTTCTCATTTGACAGCATCTCAAAATTGCAGTTCCCAGTTTGGTGTGCACGTGTGGAGGAGAGCTATAGGTGCAGCTACTACAGCTAGCAGTATCAGTGTTGGATTGGACTATATATTGGCTAGGGTTTGGGCTATCTGATCATCTCTTTGTGATGCGCTATCCTTGGGGAAAGGTGCGATACCCTTTGTTTGGCTATCTAGATTCAGGTGCATCACACCACATGGATGCCAAAAAACAAGTCTACTCTTCATTGGATGCATGCAAAAGTCCTCCTATTCTAATGGAGGACAACTCTCCAGTCAAGGTCATCGACAAAGGAATAATTGAACGCACAAATGAAATCTTCAAGAATGTGCTTCATGTTCCCAAAATTTTCGTCAATATTATCTCTATGTATCATATGACTAACTCCAACACCGGAAATAGAGTCATATTCACACCTAATGTAGTGGATATATATGACATGAAAACCAATTCCAGGGTTGCTACTGGTGAGGAAAATAATCAATCTAGACTCTACACATTTTCTAAATTTATTGAACTAGATTATGCATTACTGCTTACCCATGTTGATGAAATTTGTAGGATATGGCATGGAAGTTTCAGGCATTTCAATTTCAGATATGTGAAACAACTTAGAAAGAAGGGAATGGTTGATGGTCTACCCGACATCCACTTCTCCAAAGTAATTTGTGAGGGGTGTGTTCTTGGAAAACACCCTCAAGAGAAATTCGACAAAGGAAAGATTCATAAGGATTCCTCTCCTTTAGATCTGATCCATAGTGACCTCATGGACCCTTTTCCTCATCCATCAATTAGTGAAGAAAGGTACGTGCTCATTTTTTTTGATGATTTCTCACGCTTCACATGGATTTTATTTCTCAGGAAAAAATCATAGGTCTTTCAACACCTCAAAGATTTCAAAGCCCTTGTTGAGACACAACCGGGAAAGAAAATCAAAGTCTTATGAATAGATAACATGGGAGAGTATGTCAACCATGAGATACATAATCTTTTTCATGATGTAGGGATTCAATTGCAACACACAATTCCCTATACTCCGCAACAAAATGGAGTTGTTGAGCAGAAAAATAGATCTCTAAAAGAGATGGCATCTTGCATGCTACATGCAAAGTCACTTCCAAAAATATTATGGGCTGAAGCACTTAATTGTGAAACCTACATCCAAAACAGATCTCCCCATAGATATTTCAAGGATAAGGCCCATTATGAGGCTTGGAGCGGACTCAAACCAGAAGCGACCCACTTCCGTATTTTCGGTTACGTGCATGGGCCAGGATTCCCTCTGAGAAGAGGAAGTCACTTGATCTAGAGAGCACATAATGTATCTTTGTTGGATACCCCGACGATGTGAATGGATACAAACTCAATGATATTTCCTCGAACTGTCTCATCATTGAGCATAGTGTCCAATTCGAGGAAACTGTCTCGCATGCACCTCAACTGCCGCATGTAGACACTTTTGTTCTTCCACCTGTCAGAGATTATGACCATGCACATGACGAATATTGTTTAGATGAGAGTTATGATTCAAAGGATTCAGATGATCCAGATAGAGATTCAATACAATTATATGTAGATTCAAAGCATCCATAAGCAGATGCAGAGCTAGAGAAGAGGCCCAAGTGGGCCAAGACTACTCTTCAGGATGCAAGGGATATTGTTAGGGATCCAGTTGATACTAGGAGGACTCGATCTGATTTTGAGGAGCCTCCTCTTGCACTCACTGCCACTGAACCGATGCCACCTAGGCATATTTTCTTGATTCTGTCTTTAGATCCACAATCTTATGGCAAGGCTATTGGAAATCCATTTTGGGAATCCACCATGCAGGAGGAGTAAAACTCCCTCCTCGAGAACCAGGCTTGGGATCTAGTTCCCCTTCCTTCAGGAAGGAAACTTGTCAGGTGCATATGGTCTACAGGACCAAGAGTCTAGAGGATGGATAGGTTAGTAGATGCAAATCCAGGTTAGTTTTCAAAGGCTTTCAACACGCTCATGGCATTGAATATGATGATACCTTCGCTCGAGTAGCGAATATGGATTCCATACGTTTGGAACTTGCCATTGCGAAAACCAAGGGATGGGAAGTCCATCATATGGATGTGAAGAATGCATTTCTTCATGACGATCTCTTTGAGGAGATCTATACGGAGAAGCCCCATGGATTTATGTAGTATTCATATTTGGTTTGTCGACTTAAGAAGTCTCTTTATGGCCTCAAGAAGGCTCCGAGGGAATGTCATTCCAAGATGGAATCCTACCTGCTATCACAGAACTTTGTACATTGTAAGTTAGATCTGAATGTTTACATGCTCAGGACGACCGATTCACTTATACTCCTAATTATGTATGTTAATGATTTTCTGATCACCGATTTCTCAACTTCAACGATTGCTGTAGTCAAGAGGATTCTGCATGATGGGTTCTTAATGACAGACATGGGTCCAATACATTTCTTCCTTGGACTTGAGATCAGTCAGGATGCATCAGGCATCAAAGTATATCAAGCCAAGTATGCACGAGATCTTCCTGAGATATTTCACATGACAGACTGCAAGTCTTCCCTAACTACTTTCCTATCAGGATTCAGACTTGAGGATGGAGGGGTCACTCCACTGGTTGACAACACACTATACAAAAATCTAGTGGGGATCTTGTTGTATCCCACACACTCCAGAACATACCTCTCCTATGCAGTTGGAGAAGTCTCTAGGTTCATGTAGGATCCGTATGAGCTACATTGGAAGGTTGCAAAGTGTATCCTTCAATACATACAAGGCACCATCACCTTTGGGGTTCATTGACTGGGCTGGAAATAACATTGATTGAAAGTCCACATCTGGTTACTCACTCTGTCTTGGTTCTGGGCCTATCTGTTTGTCGAGCAAGAAGTAGGTTACTATTTCTATATGTTCAGCTGAGGCAGAGTATAGAGGGGTAGTTAACATAACCATTTAGGCTATGTGGCTCAACATTTTCTCAATGAGTTGGGAATTCAGTTTCATCGATCGATCGTCATCTGGTGTGACAACCAGAGCACTCTGAAGTTCTGTAGAGATCCAATTCAGAGGCAACAAACGAAACACTTCGATATCCACACGCAATACATCCAGGACTTAGTACATGAGGGGATCATCGACCTTCAGTTTTTTCTTTCAGTAGAATAGATTGCAAAAATCTTCACCAAGACCTTCACTGAGTAGAAGTTTCATTCTCTGCGCAGTTGTCTTGGAATGAAGGACAATTTCCTAGAAACTGTCAGTTATTATTTTTACAGACATTGTACTTTGATTGGGGGCAGGGGGTTTCCATGAGGTTTTCCCTCTTTCCTTGTTTATTTCAATGTATCTTTTGTATTTGGGTACCTAACATGGCCTCGTTGCTAGGACCCATTCTTTATTTTCACCATAGTGATGTTCAACGAGGGTGTTGGAGATACTTCACACACACCTAAGATTTATTTTTCCTAATGTTTTCCCTGTGTTTATTAGTCATTATTTAGTCTCCTATTTTTTAGGGAGAATATTCCTCTAGGATAATATTCTCTTCAGTTCACACTTCAGTTTGATGATTTGAGTGGAGTCTAGATTCCACATTGGGATTATCACCGCACAATATTGGGATCATCACCAACTAATGTGCATTGTCCTTGGGATCATCACTAGAATAGTGCATTACTCATGATTCCCTAATATCCTCCTCACTTCACTTTGTGTCAGTTAGTTAACTGAAGAAAAAGAGACTAATTAACTCAGCCTAGGTGGTAGTTCACTCCCTTAACTGCCCGAGAGACTAGACTAGGTGGAAGTTTACTCCTGTAACAACTGGTGTGTGTCCAGATCACTCTATACCACCACTATGGTGCATTGGATTCTCCTCCAGTGCAAATTAGTTGAGTTATACAGAGTATATCATGTGTAAATTATCATTCATTCATTTGTTTAATGGGAATTCTTCCATTCTTTCTCTTCTGCTTCTCTTTTCTCATATTTTCTGTGCAACTGTGTATGCCAATTCCTAACTAGATATATTTTGTGCAGGTTAAACACATTTACAATTTCTATCCTACAAGACATACATCCCTGCTTTGCTAAGGAAATACAAGATTAACTCGTAATCATTTAGAGATCATGTCTATCAGAGTTCTTTACTTCACGTGTCAACCTAAACTCAAATCATCACACTCTGATAACTTCAACAAATACACCACACTCCCTTCATGGTACCCCATGGATTATTACATAAAACCCAACCTATCTCATATCCATGAGTCAGTACGAACTTTAAAATGGCCACCTCCCCAATGCCATCTCGATATTGGATCCTTGATTTCGCGATTTATCATTCTCCAATGATTTGCCTTTATTTCTTTCGAGACTCGACACCTTTTTTAAGGTATCGAAGGAATATTCCCTTCGCTACCATTCTCGTCGAAATCCATTTCATGTCCCATTGTTGGAAGCAGACCAAAGCGGAAATAAAGGCTATTTTGGGAAAGAAGGCATGCACGAGGAAAGAAACAGCTAGAAGGAAGAGCAACAAGCGCGCATGCAGGGAAGACCTAATGACATTAGGGTTAGGGTTTTTGAAATACATTGTAATGGCTGGTGAGCCAGAAATGTGTAAATATATATACCTAGGTATGAGTGGAGAAGGAGAGGAGATGCCATAGATGAGAGAAAAATGGATATAGAGAGTCTAGAGGAGGAGTCTTGTTTTGATAGCTAGTTGTAATATTTTGCTATACGACCTAATTTTGTAATATGTTGAGCTGGAGAAGAGTAAGGAGGGTGGATCTTGAGGGTTAGATCACAGGCTAAGGATCCTAGTGTGATCTAATCTTCCTCATAATATATCTCAACCCAACTGAGAAGAGTTGTAAGCATGCAACACTGTAGTTTTGGAACTGCTATAATAAAATAGATTGAGAGCTATATCTTTGTGGACGTAGCCTAGGAGGGGGTGAACCATGGTAAAAAATGTGTTATGTGATTGAATGCATGTGTTTCCTTACTGTTTTAAGTAGTTGTTTATATGCTAAATGAATGAGTTGATTATATTCCATGCATAATTATGAAAGATAGTTTATTACGTTAATAAGTTAAGTATAACTCTCAACTCACAATTCTCATATCTCCACTCAATCCTAGACTACAGACACTTGAGTCCTACAGTCACCCATTAGAACTATCTCGAGTGAGAATGCGCACTGCATTCTGTGCACTACATTGCCTTCTGGTTTACCAAGAGGGCCAATAGTTTTAGAGGTTTTCTTGGAACCCCAATAGACATGAACCTTAGGTCAAGTGTATTGAAGATATAACCTCAGATATATAAATAATAACTAACAAATGGTTTCATTTCTGTTAGTTGGAACAATATAGGATTGAGTAGATGGAATATGTTGAAAACTTGTAAGATCCATGGAAGGCGAGTCAAGAGAATACTAAAGCGGACGATGAGAAGGAAAAAAAATGAGCCGCTAGAAGGGGATGTTGAGACCGTGTAATCCCACAAAAGCAGAGATCAAAAGCTGGTTGAAGACAAAAGAGCTGGAATTTGCATAGAAATATAACAAAAACCCTAGAGTAACACTGCACAAATATCTTGAGAAATATGTGTTTACTGATTTGCGTGAAGTCTTTTTTTGTGATTTTCCACACTTATTATAGGAGTGGATACTAAGTTTGAAGGATAACCATGCAACAAACTGTATCTGACAGTTAGAGTGGACCCCAATTCAAATTAAGAAGTTATAACAGGTGAACAACAAATTCACCCGCGCAATAGATTTTTGGCTCGACAGTATTGTAGCAGGCTTTATAACAAAATTTGCAGTCGATACGACGAATTCATATATCGAAGTAGAGAAAGAGTTTCTACATAGGCATCGAGGAAGGTATATTAGGTCACTGTATACTTCTATTAATATATTTCTATATAATAAAGGTGTAATGATAATGGAGTCAGACAACTAAAACTTCCCTGCGTGCATGGGGGAAGCACTGACAAGAAGAGGAGAAATGGAAGGAGAAGTGGATAAAGGAAAGAAGGAGGAAGCCTTGGACCCCATCACGATGGACGCTGACTATATCAAGTGGATCATGGTGACAACTGGAAATATGTGTAGTGGATTACCCTACCAATACAAGGTGAATACCAAGAAGAGAGATGTAGCCATGAGGGAAGCCTTGACAAGTGATGAAGAAGAGGTAGAGGATCTCTAGTATGTGGAGCATATTGAGGAAATACTGTGCGTAACATATGAGAGGAAGATGAGAGGTCCAAGAGAGGGAAGAGAAGGTAGAAATCCTATCCATATTAATGTTAGTGTGGAACCCATAAACCCATGTGCGACTAATACACCAAAGAGAACATCGTCGTTTAGAAAACCGAATTTCAGGAGAATAAAGACAACAGAAAGTACATCTACATAAGTCACAACAACTGGAGGAGCCTGTTCAAGAAGCACTAGTGAATTATATACACTGCACGGAGGTAGTAGTTCATTGTTCAGGATGGAAGGGCACGACCCCACCTTCAGGTTACCAAAATTCAAAGGAAAAGCGTCAGAGGACTCGAGAAAATATTTGTTTATCTGTGAAAATATTTGGGAAGCAAAACAGATCAAAGACGAAGATACTAAACTTGCAGAGCTAGCGATTACACTAAGGGATCGTGCAATGGATTGGTATATGAGCTTAGCTACGAAAAATCCACCAGGGACAACCCGAACGATTGAGAACATCAAGAAATTGCTGATAAATGAGTTCTAGAAGCCAAGTTCAGAAGATCAGTACATGAATGAGATGATAGAAATTAGACAGAAAATAGGAGAATTTGTATGGGAGATTGAACAAATATTCAAGTGACTGAAAGGAAAGTTGAAATATCTCATGACCGATATGCAGCACATGCACTTGTTCGCCAATTCATTGCTACCACACTTAAAATACCCATTGCGACAACATAAGTTTCAGACAAAGGCAGAGGCTCTGTAGGCATCCCTGCAATTGGAAGAAAATCAATATCAGCAGACAGATCCAACCATCGAAGAGCTAAAGGAGGATTTGAAGAACTTAATGTTTCAGCTAAACCAAAACAAAAGTAAGGACAAACGAGAAGCCATGTGGTGTACCACATGCAGGATGGAAGGACACCACAAGAATGAATGTCCAACATTCACGCAGTATATGGAAGTAGGAATGCCAAATCCCTTACCAACAGGAGGAATATGGTGCAAAATATGTAAGAAACCGGCCATGATCCATATCATTTTCCAATGATGCATAAATACCATACAACCCCAAATAGTTCATATTGAAACTTTCGTAAGTTAGTGGGCCACAACGAAAAATATTGTAGAAATATGGATTTGATGAGAGAGAGGACATCATATGCATATAGGGTGCAGGCATAAATGATGACTAGGCAAGCCGCACCACATTTTAACCAAGTTCCAGCCCCATACAACACTATGCACCAACAGTATAATACTGTTCAACAACCCTATAATACCATGCAACCACAGTACAACACAACACAACCTCAGTAAAATACCACATAGTACAATCAAGCACCTTAGTATAACGCGTCGAGAGGAGATCGAGATGGATACAGAGGTGGAGGAAGAGAAATTTTAGGCTTTGGAAGAGGTAGAGGACCAGTGGTATGTCACAATTATCAACAACTGGGACATTATGCAAGAGAATGTCCACTTCCACCAACAACTTGTATGTATTGTCGCACATCAGATCATGACATGGAAGAATGGCCTATGTTTCTAGGGAAGATCCAGGAAAAGAGGAATCAGAACAACCAGAACATTCAATGGATTTTATTCAAAGCAAGGGATGAAGGAAGAAACATCAACATAGTTATGCATGGAGGAGATAAAACAAGAAATGATGCATCCCGACAAGAGCCCGTACAACACTAGTGGGTAAGAAGAATGCCTCACCAAGGAGACAGTTCGACGCGTAAAATGAGAAGGAAACATTTCAGCAAGCCATACAAGAATTTGTGAAGCAAGATACCACATCGACTTCAACTCGCAATAAAGAAAGGAAGAGCTAGAGTACGAGATGCCTCCATCATTGGATCATACCAAAGAAATGCAGCTCTTGGGACAAGTAAGTACAATCAAAGACATTTTGGAATCATGTGTAAAACTACTGAATGATCCATCCACTGTCAAAATATTTCAAAATATAGTAAAAATATGTAGCATAGAGACAAAAGGAAAACTAGAACAAAAAATAGTCAATCACCTACATACAAGGAGAAGAACAAGTAGGGAATTTAGGCTGAATGCCAACATCAAATATTTCAACATGGGAGATATTATACTGGATCTAGGATCCGAAGTCAATGTACTACAAAAGAAGACATGGCAATGTATGGGAGAGCCCGCATTAGGATATTCACCTGTTCAACTGAAACTAGCAAACCAACATAGATTCCTACCAATTGGTAAACTGAAAGGAGTAATAGTAGACCTGGATGGACTGCGTACTAAAGTATACTTTTAAGTGATTGAAATAGTGGATGACACAACACCATATCCAACATTGCTTGGCTTGGATTGAGTGTTTGATAACCAGGCTATAATCAATTTAAAGACATGAAAAATTACATTTGAGTTAGGAGAATACAGGGTCATTGTGCCATTGGACCCATCAAAAGAGGAAAGGTTTGTAGAACCTAATTTCTTAGACTTAGAGGAAATCAACCAGTTGTACAAAACAACTACGCGCAATGAGGATTACGTAAATCCAACTGCATATGGCATACTCAGTTGGCAGAGCATTACTTCATGTGTGATAGACTCAGATACGGGCTTAGATAACTGGCAACAAATTCTACACGAAGTTTCCACAAGAAGGTGCGTAAGAATAGACCGCATAGTAAGATGGGTAGGCATGGAGATAAGGGAACCACCCAGTGTCCACAGAGTGAATGATATAGAAGTATTGTTGGCACAGTATGAGGATGAAGTGTTAGAAAATCAGAGACTCTTAGCACTCGATATAACACTCAAGGCCACACCTGCAAGATGGTGGGGTGCACACAAAGAAACAATCATGGATTGGTACCAATGTAAGCGGTTACTGTGCATAAGGTTTGGCATATAACAGAAAAGAAACAAGCAACATAAGTACAATGGACAGGGGAAACTAGTGGAACACTTGGAGAAGTGCATAATGTTGTGGAAGATGCCACCCCGAGAGGAATGGCCTCATCATTTCATACACAATTTAGAGGGCATACCAACAAAATGGTATACAGACCAGGAACTGCTTAGAGGAACTTCGAGCTGGACAATACTACAACATAATTTTGCAGTCACTTTCTCATTCAAGCATGAGAACCCCAACATAGATGCAACACTTAAGCATATAAGAGGGGCGATATTCATTAAGGAAGAAAAATTTGAACTCATAACATAAGAACAACAATGGAATAGACAGACAATAAAAGAACTGTTGTCACGCTACCATGTGTAGGAAGAAGCACTAGATGAAGGCGACCTGTGCGATATTTAGATAGAAAAAGAAAAAGGTGAAAGAGAAGTGGAATGTCCATCACTAGAATCAGAAGAAATTGCTGCATCGATCAAGGGAAAGAAAGTCAACGTTGGGTCAGTTGAGAATCCCAAAATGGCCAACATTGGAGACTACTGGGATGAACAAACAATAGAAATAATAACATAGTTACTGCACGAGTACAACGACCTGTTTCCCACAACATTTACAGAAATGAAGGGCATAACATGAGAGCTAGGAGAAATAAAGATACCACTCAGAGCTGAATCAAGACCGATTAGACAACGACCATACAAATTAAACCTGATATATAAGAAGAAAGTTAAAGCTGAGATCGATAGAATGCTTGAAGCTGGAATCATAGAACCTATGGAGGAATTAGAATGGATAAGCCTGATGGCAGTTTAGGAGAAAAAAAAGGTGGGATAAGAATATGCGTCGACTTGAGGAAGTTGAACAATGCATGCCTACATGACCCATTCCCTACACCTTTCATGGACGAAGTGCTGGAGAATTTTGGAGGATACAAAGTTTACTCATTCACTGATGTATTCTCAGACTACCACTAGATCAAGATGGCACATGAAGATAGATACAAGACCATGTTTTCTATAGAATCAGGATCTTACCAGTACACAATCATTCCATTTGGACTGAATAATGCACCAACAATATTTTCCAGAGTAGTCATCGTTGCATTTAAGGAGTTTATCCACCCATTTCTAGAGGTATACTTGGATGATTGGACAATCTATCGCCTATTGAAAGACCATGTAGAGGTATTGCGGCTAATGTTATAAATATGCAAGCAGTGCCAGATATCGTTAAACATCAAGAAATGTATCTTTAGAACACCGTTTGGGATACTATTGGGCCATATAGTGTGCAAGCAAGGTTTACTAGTAGATCCTGCAAAGATTGCAATAATTGTTAGCTTGCCACCACCAAAGATAGTCTGTCAATTAATAGAGACATTGGGACACACATGATACTAAAGAAAGTTTATCAAAGGGTATGCGCAGATTACTGCGCCAATGGAGAAATTGTTAAGGAAAGACACAAAGTTTCAGTGGAATGAAGATTGTCAACAAGGTCTGGATACGCTGAAAGAAAAGATGGTCACCACACCAATACTAGTATTTCTAAACTGGGAGAAGACATTCCATGTGCATGTAAATGCATCAACCATAACACTTGGAGCTATTTTGGCTCAGCCAAGAGAAGGATATTTGTATCATCCTATAGTATTCGGGAGCATAAAACTATCAGAATTAGAGAAGAACTATAACAATAAAGAGAGGGGAGGCCTAGATATGGTCTACACACCGCAGAAATTCAGACATTACTTATTGGGAAAACATTTTAAGATGTTCATAGATCAATCAACCCTTAAATACCTAATCAACAAGCTAGTGTTGGGAGGGATAATCTATCGATGGTTACTACTGTTTAAAGAGTTTTATTTCGAAGTAATAGTCAAGCTAGGAAATTTGAATGCAGGACCTGACCACCTATCAAGGGTCACGAATAGAGAAGAACCTACAAATTTAGAGGAAAAATTTCCATATGCACATTTATTTTCAGTCTAGATCCTTGATGAATAATTTGTAGATATCATCTAGTACTTGAGTACACCACATGAATATAAAAATGCGCAGAAGAAAAACCTGGTAGTCCGGGCTGGAGACTATCAGCTGATCGCAGTACACTTATACAAAATGGGCACAGATAGCATCTTACGAAGGTATGTGCTAGAACATGAAAGACCAATGGTTGTAGCAGAAGTCCATGAGGGAATAGCAGGAGGACATTACACAGGAAAAGCTATCGCGTAGAAGGTATTGCGTGCAGGACTATGGTGGTCGACCATTCATAGA
This sequence comes from Picea engelmannii, assembly GCA_009831015.1. Lineage (NCBI taxonomy): Eukaryota > Viridiplantae > Streptophyta > Pinopsida > Pinales > Pinaceae > Picea > Picea engelmannii. Next base: position 221,891 of record ML797432.1, read on the forward strand.
GACTCAAAGGAGTATTTCCAGAGATGTGATGTCTGTCAGAGGGTTGGTAAACCCAATAGGAGGGACGATATTCCATTGCAACCACATGTAACTTTGCAGGTGTTGGCACAGGGGCAGACCTAGGGTTCAACGCTCAAGAGCGCACCAACAAAACCCTAACTACCAGCCCTTTCGGCAACACCTGTGAAGCAGATGAAGTCTCACCCGAGTTAGAGGCAGGGGTGATTGCATGACTCAGATGTGTGCAACCTTATTTGGGACACCGATCTGTGATTATATATTTTACAGGGAACTTAGCATAGATCATTCATCAATATTTAACCCTTATGGTACTTCACAGATAGCACAGAGCATTGCAGTGAATACTTAGACTAAAGATGATTCATTAATTAGCCACAAAAATATAGATTAGATTCAGCAGATCAAGCACTAAGCATCTTATATATCAGATCTAACATTCATTCATATATCATAAGAACAGAGCATAACTAGACCTGTTTAATCACAACAAGCACTTATCCAAGAAGGAGATAAACACATTAGGTCAAAGCACAGAGCACAATACACAAATTTACCCTGGTTCACCCCCACCCTGGGGCTACATCCATAAAATATTCTTCTTTATATTATCTCGGTCAAGCGATTACAGCACATAGTTTCAGTGATTCTTACTTCGCACAGGATAGAAGATCTGAGCAGCTCGCTAGATCCTTCTTCCTTGCACTTCATCACAAAACTACAACAACTTGCACTTAGCTTTTCAATATCCCTACAATCATGCACAGAGCACTTGTAATATACATCCAATCACACAGATCCAACTACTAACACTAAGCCTTTAGCTATACATCACATAGATGTACTACTATCCTATACTTACATTGCCTAAGTATCTATTTATGGATTACAAAATGGGCCTAAGCATGGGTAAACCCACGGGCCGACATCCCTTTCCTTTTACATCAACCCAAAACGCTAAAAGGGACCCAAAAATAGGCCTTGCTTCCCTAATTTCCACTTTGCGTTGTGCTCCATCTTTGGCAAGCTGTCGCAGTCCCAAAAACGGTCAAATATGACCAAGTATTCTTCAAAACTTGGTCAAGGGCCAACAAGCCCCCAACACTCACCTTTGACTCGTCCCGAGTCACTTAGGTCTGATCAATTCCACCTCGAATGCCTCGAGCTTGGCTCAAGATGCTTCGACCTACTGCAGTGCGACAACCTCTTCCTTAGTAAATTCTTGGATCACTGTGTCATTTAGTGGTCCTTCCAGGCGTTGTTCTGTAGTGATGACAACCTGTTCAATTTCAACTCCATGGATTTCAAGTTCAACGAACAATTGGCATGCCTTTTCTTGGATTGGATGAAGTCATTGGGAGACTTCCATTACTTTACTTTGCAGTGTATGTACCTGTTGTTGGGTTGTGCGTTGTTCTGCGTTGGTCAAAGTCTTTAGTTGTGCCTGTAGTGTGTCTGCATGCTTATTTGTTTCTTGGATCTGTGCCTCCAATGTTTGCAATTATGAATTCTCTGTGAGGGTTTCATAAGTATGGGTGCTTCTAGCGCTCAACTACTTGCATTCCAAGGCAAAGGTTTTTAATCGACCAACTGCACTTCGAGTAGTGGCCTCTCTTAGATCTCTTATTTCTTGGGGGGTCTCGGGAATGATGTGGAGCTCCAGATACATGATGCGCTATTGGAGTTGCTGGATTACTTCTTCCAGTTCAGTCACTTGCTGTGGGAGACGGTCTTCCATATTCACTTCTATGACCGTCACAGAGTGCAGTGATTTGTGAACCATTTCCCGTACTTCAAGTTGTTCTACTAGCAACTGTGTCTTTTCCTCGTTCCACTTCACTTTCAGGGAAATATTTTCCCATTCTTCCTCATTCTTTTTTTCTAGAAGTGATTTTTGTGCTTGCATCAAAGATTGGGTGGCTTGTGTTGTGTCTTCTTGAGCTCGTCGAAGGCAAGCTTCGAATTGATCAACAATCTGGTGTAATTGAGTGGGCTCATCACCTATTCCTAATGTTCCGCTTATCAAGGGAACTGTAGAAATTGCTTGGTTGGACTGGAGTGATTGCTGCACTTCTTTGAGTTTTCCCTTGATTCGGTTGAATAGATCCTCCTGCTTTGCTTCTTACTTTTCTGCGAGCTCTAGTGAAACATCATTCAATGCGACAATTAAGAAGTCGAAGTCATTCAGGGTAAGGGTAGTTTTAAGCATTGTCTGGGTGGACTTAGATTTATTTCAGGAGGAGGGTTTTGATGGTGTCATCTTTCTTTTCATGGAGGGATCCTCCTCCTCTCTAGGTGGAGTAACCTTGCCTCTATTTTTCTCAACTTCTGTACAGCCTATCTTGTCACCATCACCTCCCTACTCAGGTGAGATCGAAGTAGTCTTCATGGATGTGCTAGGGACATCTTCAACTTTGTCATCCTTATTAGTCCTTCTTGGCTTAGGTATATCCGGCATAGCTTTAGGGATTTCCTCGTCAGACATGTCTGCGGGGTCCACTGCAACAAGGAGGTCTGCTGACCATTCCTTGGTAATATCCTCCAAGTCATCTTCTGTCAGCTTGTAGTAGGATTAGAGATACTGTTTATTCTCATCACCACGCACTGTAATATAGGTGAAGTGGTGGTCCATGCTAAATTTCGTCAAAGGTCTAAAACTATGAAGTACGTTTGGAGTGATTTGCGGTGTAGACTAAATTGAATTCTTCAGTTGGTTGAAGTAGGTGTGGAAGAACACATTGGAATGCCACTGCTTGTTCATGTAGTTGGAGTACCACAACGTACAAAACTTCGTGGCTAGTGGTTTGAAAGGTTCGATCTCCAGAAAAGTGGCTCCCTCTGGCAGTTCCCAAGCGACGAAAGCGATGAGTATGATCAACCAACTAAAGTGGAACTCATACCGTTGGTCTTGCACTCCTCTACAATCCAACTTTAACTGGTTTACAAGATACTGTGCCCAATTCATCTGTAGTCCCTCAACGCACTTCCCTGTGAGGTCAAATACAAAGCCAGTCACCTGTGTTGGTCTATTCTTACAAACTAACTTGCCCATGATCAGCTGACATGTAAGGTGCACTGTGCAACTTTGGATAGAGGCTACATTGTAGCCTCGCATACCCTTCTCTACATCACCATAAGTTTCCTTTATCCGCTATGCTAGTGCTCAGTCTGAGGTCTTTCCCGGGTAAAAGTATTGTGGGTCAGGGCCTTGCATGCTAAGTCCCGTGATCCGATTGATCAGAGCCGGATCCACAATGATGCGGTGGTCCAACCATAAGCATCTGTCATTGTAGCAAGACAACAAAAACCTGACGCATGCGTTGACTTCCTGGTGTCTGTCGAAGTGAGGGATCTTCATTACGTTGAGCAGTGTGGACTACGTGAGGTCTTGGGTCCAGGACTGCGGGAAAATCTTACGATTTCTACCTTTGGTATTGGTTAAGTATTTATGCGGAGCTAACATGTTGTAGGTTTTGCGATATCCAAGGTTAAATCATTAAATTTCAGTGCTGTGAGCTTATCCTGGTCAGTATGCATTGCGCGCACCCCTTTCGGAAGATACGTGGTGATTAAGGTGTACTAAAAGTCTCTGGGTACACTGTCGCGGTTAATATTGCCACTCAAAGTTGGTATGCAAATTGACAGAATGCGCGAGATCAGCTTGGCATTTGCAATATCATCTCTGTGCTTTGTTCTTGTCTCAGTCGTGGTTCTGGAAGGTCCTGCTCCGCGAGTAGTGGAGGTAGAAGCTTGGAATCCTCCTATCGATGATGCTTTCACACCTGCATACATCCTTCTCTCTGACATGACTCTCTCAGCCATTAGGTCAATCAAAACTTCTTCAACTACTTTCTCAACAATGCTGAGCTCGTCCGACATACAGGGTTGGGTCCACTAGCTTAGGTGTGAAAATGAATTAAGAGACTATGATGAATAGTATGGGAACAAGGAAATGATCACAGGGTGAAGTAATCTCAAGTTTCAAGCTCAAATTCTCACTTAGTAAAAAGTATTCTTGGTGCGTGGTGTGACGAACTAAGTAGGGAAACTTAGCAATGGTATTCTTCATTCTATCCGTTCTGGTGCTGTCCAATGGTCTATTGGGAACCCATAATTTCTTTTCGACCTGTTCAGGGTGGAAGTCGAATGGGCATATCGGTCCAACAACTATATTGCTGCGCCATGGAGAAGTGCCAGATGTCACTGTTTTGATATCTCGACGAAGCTCGATTCTTGTGATTTTTCCTTCTGTGAAGTTTCCTCTGGAGTCTTCTGTAACTTTTCAATTTTGTCCCTCTTCTTACTTAGCTTCCTAGCCTTTTTCCCAGTGAGCTTAGTCTCGGTCATCCTTTTTCCATTCTGAGTCTTATCTTCTCTCGACATAGTCACTTCGCTCTGCTTAGGTTTTTTCTTCATATCCAAGGGTAATACTCCTTCATCATATGGATTAGGTATTTTGGTCTTCCGTGGTTCCTCTAATTCTCTTATAGCTTCGACATCCAGGTCCCTGGTGTTTAAAAACTGATATCTATTCTCTTGTTCCTCCATCAAGTAGGTGATCCTTCTAGTCATAAATTCTATGAGTTCTTGCTTCTTCTTTTCTAGGGCTTCCTTTTATTCTTTTCTCTCGATTTGGTATTTTTCAATCTAGATCTTTCCTAACAAAGCTGGAAATGGGGCATGGTCCTAAATAAATCTAATGACTTTGAACTCTTCCTCTGTCGAATTTCCACGGGTACTCATAACTATCTGGGTAATTCTGCCACATAGGGTTACCATTTTGCCCTTAAATAATCCAATGGTTCCTGGTGAAGGGACCAGAGCAGGGCTTCCTAGGGTTTCCCAAGTGCTTTCTGTCATAATGTTCATCGGTGTTCCCTCATCCAGAGCACAGTCAATGTTGAAGTCTCCTATTCTTACTTCGCTTTTCTCCTTTTCTTTGAAGATCTCTGACAAACTGACATCCTTATGATCATCTAGGGTTTCTTTTATTTTCAGTAACATGATCTCTAATTCTTTTTGGGGTTCTTCCATAATTTTAGTCTCTTGATCTACTTCAGAGTTTGCTTGTTCCATATTCAGTTTTTCAAGTCTAGCAATCATTATAGGGTAATCCAATACTTCATGGTCCATAACTTTACAACAGAGGCATCTAGGGTTTCTCCCAAGGCATTCCTTAGCAAGATGTCTAGGTCTTCTGCAATTGTAACAAAGAGTTAATCCTCTCTTTCTCGTCCATGATCCCCAACTTGTCTTGTACTGTGCGCTAGGATCATGATGGCTAGCCTGCAAAAATTTCTTTCTAGGATCCTGCATCCATTGGTTAGTCCAAAAATTATTTCTATGCATAGGTATAACATATCTTTCACTATTCCTATCAGACCTATTCATATCAAACTTTATTTTATCTAACAATGCTCTAGTTTTCAGGCCAGGACACAATCTATCAAGCATACCTAAATTCATGCTTCAGAAACAAAAAATTTCCACTTATCTTACCTATATAGAGCACAAAGCTTTGATATCTAAAACTTGAACTATTCTTACCTTTACTAGGGGCTAGAGCTTACATATCTTACCTCTTTTCTGCGGAAATTTCTACTTTTACCTTTTTTAGAGCATAAAGTGTTCAGATCTCACTTCTTTTCTTCAGTATCAACCTCTTTCTTATAGATCTGACCTCTTTCCTTCAGATCTAACCTTTCTTTCTCGACACAAAGGTTCGTAGGTCAAGTAGAATACTGCGCACTAGGGAAACAGATCTATGCACATAGCTTATACCCAGGGTTCAATGCTCAAGATCCCACCAACAAAACCCTAACTATCGACCCTTTCGACAACACCT
>ML797432.1:232753-236154 GCA_009831015.1 Picea engelmannii
AGGCACTGCTACAGGAGAAGACAGGATAATTCCAACAAAGACTACAGGCGAATTAGGATTTAGAAGAACTGCAGAGAAGACACCAGAGTTTGATCTAAGGAAAGAAAAGAAAATATTTGAAGAGGAAAGAAGCGAATTTGGAGGAGATCAGGTTTCTTCATCAAAGGCACAACTAGAAGTGAGAGAATGTGGGATGCCTCTGGCATTTGATCAGTCTGCATCACCGGGAGAAGGAAAAGAGGTAAGCAAGCTTGTTAGTTTCTTGTATATGTTCATTGATTTGATTAAGAATGAAAGAGCCATACAATAACTACAACACTTGATCTGACAGTATGAACCAAGGAAGGTAGACCCTCTGCTAAATAGAGAAGTACATCAAGTATCCAAAAAGAGAAGGAAAAATAAGGAACTACACCTTAATGCTCAGATTAGAGATTATGATATAGATTATGTGGTCCTCGACTTAGGATCAGAATTCAATGTTATGACGAAGCAGCCTTGGGCACTGATGGGAAAACCTAAGTTAATTTATTCCCCTATCAGGCCTAGGATGGCTAATTAGCAGGCAGTAAGCCTCTTTGGGAGACTGGAGCATGTCCGTGTGGACATTGACAGGGTAAGAACATTTGTGGACTTCGAGGTGATTGAGATAGTTGATGATAGTTGTCCTTATCCTGTGTTGTTAGGCATTGATTGGGCTTTCAAGAATTCCACTGTTGTTGACTTAAAGAAAATAAAAATGATGTTTAAAGGTGATGGCCTTAGGGTCATTGCACCTCTAGATCCTAATGAAGGTCGAAGATACATAGAACCCCTCATAGAATAAGACCACACATATGAGTTAGAGAATATATATAAATTGTGTTAAGCCATAATATTGGCTCACTACCCCTTAATTGGGGCATATTATATTAGTAATGTTATTTTATTTATATCGGCTTTAGGCCATTAGTTGTAATTATACCTCCTAGTCTCCTATATATACCAAGGAGACATTTTCATTTGGAATCATCTTGTACTTGAACATTTAAGTGGGGTAAAAGGAGGTTGCCCCCTCGAAGAGGCTTATTATCTGAAATTATCTCTTTTTCAAGGCATTGAGTACTTTTTCTGAGGTTTATCTATGCTATATTGATATTTGGTTCTTAACATATGGTATCAGAGCTCAAGGTCTTGGGGTTTCGTTGCTACATCTGAGACACCTTGGAAGTTTCACTATAAATTTTTTTATACAACATTTAGAAGGAAATTCTTGGAGGGTATTTAGTAGTTGGATCAAGGTATTTTGGGTTAAAAATTCAGCTCTTGAGGCCTTATACTTTCGGAGATATAGCCTATACAAGATAGGGTTCTGGAATCATCCCGAATTGAGTCATTGCGGAATTTTCGCTATAAAATATTTTCTGTAATGTTTCAGACCCTAAACTCCAGAGTCTATTTACAGAAATAAGTAAGGTATCTGTGGTAAAAATTTCAGCTTTTGGGTCATCTTAAATTTGTATATACACCCTATGTAAGATAGGGTATCTGACTAGTCCTATTGACTAGTCTCAAGAAGGTGTTCCAGGTAAAACAATAATAAATTCTTCCTAGAGTATCCAAATTGAGTGGGACTAGATTCATTGGATCGTGGACATGATGTAGTATTTCTGGTGTGAGTTTTAGAATTTTATATCAATTATTTTGTGAGGGGCACGCTATACAAGTGAGATCTCCTAGAAAGGCCAAAAATTGGCAAGTTGTGGGGAAGTTACCTTAAATTCCACTTGGCACATCCAATTTTGATCAGACCTATGGCATTGCAGAGAAGAAATATCAGAGAACTACATAAAACAAATTTTCATACCCAGATGGGCCGAAACTTGGGAGATACAACAGAAGAAATATTGTCTAGCAGAACCACCTCAAAATCAAGGTTCAAAAGTGATACTTGGCCAACATGCCACCGAAAAAGGGACCTTCTACACCAAATAAACCTCTAGAAAATCCTACTTGGACTCTTGATGAAGGTGAAGAAATGTTTAGGGACATAAATGAACTACAAAAGAAGAAGAATTCAATGGAAGATAAGTTGGATACTAACATGGATGGTTTAAAAGGGGAGATCATGGAAGTATTGAAAATTTTCGTAACAGAGAAGACACTTGAAAGTGAAAATGCATCCCATGAAATTCATGATGAGGACACAAGGAAGGCAAATCAAGAATGGAGAAACTCCAACTTTGGCTTGAATACCAACCACGTTCCTAAGATTGATATGAGGAAGTTTGATGGCAAAGACCCAATCACATGGATACTTTAGATGGAGCAATTCTTTGATCTCCATAATGTGCCACATACAAAAAAGGTACAATTTTCTTATTTATATTTAGAACCTAATCAATTTGTATGGTATCGGTGGCTTTGTTCTCGCAAATCACTCATCACTTGGACAATTTTCACGAAAGAAATGATAGTACACTATGAGGATGCAAGGAGCAATACCTTCTTTAGCCAATTGATAAATCTCAAGCATCCTTACCTAATAGGTAGGCACTTCAAGGTCAAAACAGATCATGATAGTCTTAAATACTTCTTGGAACAAAGACTATCTTCAAAAGAACAACAAAAATGGGTAATCAAGATATTGGGTTATGATTTTGAAATCATATATAAAAAGGGGAAGCAAAATGTTGTGGCAGATGCACTCTCAAGAAGGATGAAGATATTGAGGCCTTTCTCTGTGCTATCTCGATCATCCAAACTGATTGGATAATAGAAGCAAGGGATGAATGGAAGAATGACAAAAAAGTGTGGACTCTCATTCAAAGGTTGCAGCAGGATTCCAGTGCATCAGATACATTTACACGGAAAAATGATTCACTATGGTACAAAGATCACTTATATTTCTGTAAGAACTCCCAACTCAAACAAAAGGTACTATTGGAATTGCACACCTCTCCAGTTGGAGGGCACTCGGGATTTTTAAAAACCTACCATAGAGTCAAGAAGGATTTTTTTTTGGATGGCCTTAAAATAAGTGTTCAAAGGTTTGTGGAAGAATGTTTGGTTTGCCAACAAAATAAGGTGGAAACAATTAAGACCCCAGGTCTTTATAACCATTATCCATCCCAAGTCAGCACTGGGAGGAGGTTTCCATGGATTTCATCATAGGGTTACCAAAGTCTGAAGGAAAGAGTGTCATCATGGTGATTGTTGATAGACTGACCAAGTACGCACACTTTTGTGCAGTTTCTCATCCCTTCAAATCTAGTACAGTTGCCACCGCATTCATGGAGACAATTCAAAAGCTACATGGCAGCCCAAAGATTATTGTAAGTGACAGAGATCCCATCTTCACTGAACATTTTTGGACAGAATTATTTTCTTGTTTGGGTACTCAATTGGCTCATAGCTCATCC
>ML797432.1:236463-279020 GCA_009831015.1 Picea engelmannii
ATGTCTGGAAGGCTACCTTCGTTGCTTTGTCTCTGATAAACAAACACAATGGTTCAAATGGTTACCCTTGGCAGAATGGTGGTATAACACTTCCTTTCATACTACAACAAAAATGACACCATTTATGGCACTTTATGGATACCCCCCTCCTTCCATCACTTCTTCTCTAAAAGAAAAATCTAAGGTTCAAGCAGTGGAAGATCACATCGAGAATCAACAACAAGTTATCCAAATCTTAAAGGACAACCTGACCATGGAACAAAATTGCATGAAACAACAAGCAGATCAACATCGTAGTGAAAGAAGTTTTGAAGTAGGGGTTTGGGTATTTTTGAGACTACAACCATACAAACAGATGTCCCTCAAGCAAGCCAAGAAGGATAATAAAGTATCACCAAAGTACTATGGCCCTTATAAGGTGTTGCAAAAGATTGGTACTATGGCATACAAATTGGAGTTGCCTGCATCTTCATGAGTACACCCAGTTTTCCATGTTTCATTCTTAAAGAAGGTTATAGGCGAAAAGATCCCAGTTCAAACTATATTGCCAGAACTTGAGGAGGAAGGAAAAATCATATTGGAGCCTGAAGCCATCACTGACACAAGAATTCGTCAGCTGAGGAATAGATCCATTTCAGAGTATCTCATTAAATGGAGGAAACTATCGGCTGAAGATTCCACTTGGGAAGATGAGTATTTTATACAGAAGCATCCAGAGTTACTCGAGCGTTGCAGACAACACTTGTCTCAAGGGGAGGGGCATGTTAAGCCCTAATATTGGCTCATTACCCCTTAATTGGGGCATATTATATTAGTAATGTTATTTTATTTATGTCGGCTTTAGGCCATTAGTTGTAATTATACCTCCTAGTCTCCTATATATACCAAGGAGACATTTTCATTTGGAATCATCTTGTACTTGAACATTTAAGTGGGGTAAAAGGAGGTTGCCCCCTCGAAGAGGCTTATTATCTGAAATGATCTCTTTTCAAGGCATTGAGTACTTTTTCTGAGGTTTATCTATGCTATGTTGATATTTGGTTCTTAACAAATTGACAACGAGACATTAGGATTACATTAACCCTACAACAGATGGGAATTTAAGCTGACGAAGTGACATCCCATGCTCATTGGACTAAGAAGAAGCACTGGAGAATTGGCAGAACAAAATTTATTAAGTCTTTACGCGGAGGTGTGCTAGATTGTCCAGGGAAGTTCGCTGGATTGGCACAGAAGTAAGCAATCTGCCCACATTTGATGGTTTAAATCATTTAGAAACCTTCTTATTATATTTTGAAGAAATTGTACCAGTACAACATAGATTGTTGGCATTATATGAGGCTTTGAAAACAACACTAGCAAGATGGTGGGGGACACATAAAAAGGACATCGCGGATTGGATGAAATGTCGCACTTTGATGGAAGTGCACTTTCCAGAACAAGTAAAAGTATGCAAAGTTCAATACACAGGTCAAATTTGTCTGAAGGACCATGTGAGAGGTTGTGAGGAGGCCTGGAGCAACATTCCTCAAGAACAGTTGGTGCATAATCTCATCAAAACTTTGGACACAATGCCTATCAATTGGTATCTTCAAGCAGAACGGCTCCTCACCACTTCAGATTGGTACGGTATGACTCAAAACTTTGTAGCTACATTTTCATTTGAAAGCCAGTACCCTTCAGTAGATCAAGCTCTACAAGTTGTAAGAAAGAAAGTCTTTGAGGAGGCACCTAACCTCCCTATTGAGAAAGAAGAGGATGAATGGACTGCACCTCTTCAGAAATTGAAAGGATGTTATAATATCAATGTTGATGAAGATGATGATCCTAGGAATGTGAACATTGTATAAAAAGAAGGACAAAGAGATGTATAAGGACTAGGAGTCGAACTACCTTTCATTGGACAACCGATCAAAATCAAGAAAGTTAATATTGGAACAGAGAAAGCACCAAAGCTTGCTAATGTTGGAGATTACTGGGATGATTCCACCATTGATAAGATCACATAACTACTGCATGAATATCAGGACTTGTTCCCAACCAAGTTCACTGATATGAAGGGAATTAAAGGGCCCATGGGAGAGATGAAGATCCCATTGAAGCAAGATGCCAGGCCAGTTAAGCAGAGACCCTACATATTAAATCCCAAATATAAGGACAAAGTGAAGATTGAACTAGATGGGATGTTGGAAGCAGGAATCATAGAACCTGTTGAAGAATCAGAATGGATTAGACCTATGGTGGTATAAGATAAGAAGACATGAGAGATCAATATTTATGTAGATCTCAGGAAGCTGAATGATGCCTGTTTGCATGAAGCATTCCCTACACTATTTACAGACGAAGTGTTAGATAATGTAGGAGGTTAGGAAGTTTACTCCTTCACAGATGGATTTTCAGGTTATCACCACATCAGGATTTTCAAGGAAGATCGCCATAAAATCACATTTGCCACATAATGGGGATCCTACCAGTACACAATGATGCCTTTTGGATTGAAGAATGCACCAACCATATTTTTCTAGGGTGGTGGTCGAAGCATTCAAGGATTTTTTACATAAATTCCTGGAAGCCTATTTTGATGATTGGACTATTTTTAGCTTATTACAAAACCATATTGAATGTTTAAGACTAATTTTGGATAAGTGCAGGCAATGTCATATTTCCATGAACCTGAAGAAGTGCATCTTCTTTTCACCCTTTGGAGTGTTGTTAGGGCATATTGTGTGTAAGAAGGGGTTGCTGGTAGATCTGTCCAATATTTCCATTGTTGTTGATCTACCCCCCTACTTTAGTCAGACAGTTGCGCACTGTGCTGGGACATACTAGATACTACAAAAAGTTAATTAAGGGCTATGCACAAATTACAACACCTATGGAGAAGTTATTAAAGAAACATTGTCAGTTTCAATGGACAAAAGAATGTCAGCAGAGCTTCAACACACTGAAACAGAAAATGGTTACTGCGCCTATTCTATTTTTCCCAAATTGGAGCAAGGAATTTCACGTGCATGTCAATGCTTCATCTATTGCACTAGGAGTAGTATTAGCACAACCAGGAGCATGAGATATTGACCATCCATTATCCTTTGCTAGCAGGAAGCTATCTATAGCTAAGATAAACTACACTACCACTGAGAGAGAAGGTTTAGCCATGGTGTACACGCTGTAGAATTTTTGACACTACTTGTTGGGAGGACATTTTAAGATGTTCATTGATCACTCTGTGCTGAAATACCTAGTCAACAAACCAATGTTGGGGGAAAGGATATGCATATGGTTATTGCTATTCCAGGAATATGATTTTGAAATAATGGTCAAGCCAGGGAGAATTAACCGGATCTGACCACTTGTCTAGGTTAGAGCATGGAGAGGAACCTACTAGTTTGGAGGATAAACTACTAGATGCAAAATCGCTCTACATCAGAAGGGTTGATGATCAATTTGTCGATATAGTCCAGTTACTATCAACAGGAATGGCACCTCGCGAATATAAAATCATTCAGAAGAAAAAAATGCTAGTACGCACTGCATTTTTTTCAGTTATAGCTGGACAACTATACAAGATGGGACCTGATGAGATCTTAAGGAGATGTGTTATGGAGGCACAAATAACACTGATTCTAGCAGAAGCAAACAAAAGCATCACAGGAGGACACTATGCAGGAAAAGAAATAATGCAGAAGGTTCTTAGAGATGGCCTCTGGCGGCCTACTTTACATAAAGACACTGAGGAATATTATAAAGCCTGCGATGTATGCGAAAGAGTTGGGAAAACTTCCAGAAGAGATGATATGACTTAAGCCCCACAACTGACCTTACAAGCATTAGAAAAATGGGCTATTGATTTCGTAGGACCTATCAACCCACAAGGAAAGCACACAGGATCCAGATACATCATCACTGCGACAAAATATTTGACCAGATGGGCGGAAGCAAGAGCGGTGAAGGACTTTAGTGCAACTACAGCTGTGTGATTTATATTTGATGATATCATAACCATGTTTGAATGCTTGAAGACCCTGATGAGTGATCAAGGTAGACACCTTATTAATAAGACTATTGAAGCTTTGAATCAGGAATTTGAAGTCCACCATCAGAAGAGTACTCCTTTGTAATGATCCCAAGCCAAATTTTTCGCTTGGTATCACTAACTACTATTGATTTATTGTTGTGCAGGTGTTTATTGAGTTATTGAGTGCATACAAGATTCATCCAACACATGAAGATCATAACATAATCAATATATAGAAGCACAAACAAGATCTGACCTTTTTATTATGTAGAATCAATACACTAGATGGTCGATCTGACATAAACATCAGATGGCCATACAATCAATAGATATGAGCTGCTACAAAATGCTCTGCCGATACAAAAGAAGCCTCCAAAGGATGAATAAGTAATGAAGATCAATACCCAGCAGATCTGGATGTCAAACCCTCTAGTTGAAGAGTGTCATGCTCCAAGTGAAGACTGAAACCCTCAAAAATTCGGCCCTAATGGAAATATGCTCCAAATGAGCTCAAACTTGACCCACTGGTAGATCAAGACAGTGGGGACTTCCTCTAGGAGTTTCAGGCCCAACGTCCAAGTGTAACCCCTTCAACTGATGAACCTCATAAGGGAGTTGCGCCCTCCTGCAAAGATGAAACCCCAATGCACTCGTCCCTGTAGGAAAACAACTCCAAATGACTTGAAACTCTCCCAGAATGTAGATCGGACTAAGAAGATCCCATGGAAGAAATTTCAGGACCAGATCACAAGCAGATCTCTCTAGATCTGAGTTTTTCTTAATCACAGGATGCCCCCTATGGCTCCAAGACGTGCCAATCTGCAGATAATGATATGAGAATGATAACCCTCCAGAAAAGCACTCAAACTGATGAACATGCCCTTGCAAACAAAACCCAGGTGTCAGAATGGTCCCAGGCCCTTTGGATAAGCTGGATCGAACCTCCCTCTAGATGATGGTGCGCCCTTGTTGGAATCACAAGAACAATATGGCCTACTACCTTCTGAAGTGCTGGATGGAGATAAACTGAAACTAGAGTGGTGTGGAGGAGTCTTTCATCCACGAGACCAAGCTGTGGAACAAGGTGAGTGGATATTTCACCACTGAGTTGCTCACAAGGGTTTGTACAACAAAACCCCCAAACTGAATGCTCAAGAGAAATAGAAAATGCTAATCCAAAACCAAAATGAATAATAGGTGCGCCCCAACCTCTTACTTATACCTTTTTCTTTTAATCCTCTGTTGAGTTAAGTTAACTCCCAGGGTTAATCTTCTATTCTTCTGTTGAGTTATCTTTTACCTTTAATCCCTTTTCCTTTGTTAAGTCAACTTAAAAATATAACTTTTAGCTTCATTGACTTCCCCCTTCATTGTAAGACTATGACCTAGTGGGGGTTCCTAGGTCACTAAGTCTCCTCTTCACCTCTCTAAGAGGTGGGGGACATTACAGTCTCCCCTGCTTGAAATTGCTTGTCCTCAAGCAATTCCAAACTTGCTTCTCTTACCAGATGTTCCTGCTCACAAGTGGCATCCTCAATGGGTAAATCCTTCCACTTGATCAGGTACTCCTTGATGCTCCAATTTTTGAGTTTTTTCTCTCGAACTTCTAACACCTCCTCCAGAATCAAAATGAGTTGTCCCTCCTCATCCATGGGGGGTAATACTTCAATAGGCATGATGTGTTGACTGAGAGATTTCTTAAGGCACGAGACATGAAAAACGTTGTGAATTCTACTACCCTATGGAAGCTCCAGCTCGTAAGACACAACCCCTATCCTCCTGCTGACTTTGTAGGGTCCAACGAAACGTGGTTGCAGTTTCTCCACTCCACTTCTTTTAATGGAATCCTGCCTGTATGGTTGCAACCTCAAGTAGATTAAATCGCCAACCTCAAAAGTTTGGTCAACTCTGTGCTTGTCTGCTTGGACCTTCTGCTGGTTTTGTGCCCTCTGTAGATGATCCTTCAACTCCTTGATAATGTATTGGCTCTTCTGTATCCAATCCTATGCCATCGGTGCCCTGCTGTCTCTGAATGAAATCTCTACAAATGATAAGGGATCATAGCTGTACAAAGCTCTGAATGGAGACATGCCAATAGACATATGCTAGGTGGTATTGTAGCAATACTCTCCCAAATGAAACCATCTAACTCAAGCCTTTTGTTGCCTTGCCACATAGTTTCTGAGGTAGCCTTCCACCCACTTGTTGACTATCTCTGTCTGTCTGTCTGTCTGCGGGTGATAGTTGGTGCTAGGGGTCAAGGTCGTACCAACCAACCAAAATAACTCCTGCCAGAAAGTACTCATAAACCTGCTATCCCTATCGCTGACAATGGTCTTGGGGAGGCCGTGCAACCTAAAAATCTCCCTGAAAAATAGTTCGGCCACCTATGCTGCACTGAAGTCAGTAGCTATGGAAAAGAAGTGTGAAAACTTCCTTAACCTGTCCATCACTATGAATATGCAGTCCTTTCCTTACGTCTTTGGTAGCCCAGTGATGAAATCCATGGATATGCTTTCCCATTTGTGCTCCAGAATGGGAAAGGGTTGTAGAAGTCCTGCTGGGTGTGTGTGCTCGTCCTTGTTTTCCTGACATGTCACACACTCTTTGACATGCCTAATCACATCCTCCTTCATCCCTTTCCACAAGAATCTTTCTCTCACCTGCCTGTACGTCTTGTTGATCCCCTGATGTCTGGCCATTGGTGAGTCATGGCATGCCTGCAATACCTTAGCCTTGAGGGCTGACCCAGAAACCAAGAAGATTTGGTCTTTGTAGTAGATGAGGTCATTAATAACCTTGAAATATTCATCTTGTACTTGTCCGTCCAGAAGTTGGCATGCAAACTGATCTTCTGCATACTCAATCACTAGTTGGTCTTTCCAATCAACTATTATCCCTGTTATGGCAAGGATGGATGGTCTCCTAGATAAGGAATCTGCCACCACATTATTCTTTCCTTTGACAAACTCAATGTCGAAATCATAGGCCTGTATCCGTCTTACCCATTTTTGTTGCCTGTCGTTCAAGTCCTTCTATTCCAGTAAGTATTTGAGACTATTATGATATGACTTGACAATGAACCAAGCACCTACCAAGTATTGCCGGAATTTGGCTAATGCATGCATGATAGCCAGAATTTATTTATCATAAATGTTGTAGAGTAGCTCAGGACCCCAAAGTTTTCAGCTCTCGTAGGCAAGAGGGTGCCTCTTCTGCATCAGTATGGCCCCTATTCCTTCCCCAGATGCATCACACTCCAAGGTAAATGGAAGATTGAAATCTGGAAGGGCTAAAACTGGGCACGTACTCATCACCTTCTTCATCTTGTCCATCATTTTTTGAGCCTCCTCGTCCCACTTGAATGCCCCCTTCTTAGTCAAATCGGTCAAGGGTGCACATAATTGAGAGAATCCCTTGACAAACTTCCTGTAGTATGAACACATTCCCAGAAATCCTCTCAACTCTGTGAGTGTCTTAGGAGTGGGTCATTCCATGATGGCTTCAATATTCCCCTGATGCACTTGTACCCCTTTTGCTCCAATGATGTGTCCTAGATAAAGGACCTCTGTCATTCCAAAATCACATTTGGACTCCTTAGCATACATCAACTGTTCCTCCATAATTGACAAAATCTGGTCCAAATGCCTAAGATGCTCCTCCCATGTCTGATTATAAATAAGCAAGTCATCAAAGAATGCTAACAGGTGCTTCCTTAGCTGCTTGTTGAATACATGGTTCATATCTGACTGGAACATAGCAGGGGTGTTGGTTAACCCAAAGGGAATCACCAAAAACTCATAATGATCGTAGTGACGCCTAAAATATGTTTTTGAGATGTCTTCCTCTCTCATCTTGATTTGATGGTAGCCAGAACAAAGGTCAATCTTAGTGAAGTAGATGGCCCCATGCAATTCGTCCAATAGTTCATCAATCCTTGGTATTGGGTACCTATTTTTGATGGTATTTTTATTCAAGGCCCTGTAATCAATGCACATCCTCATAGTTCCATCCTTCTTTTTCACCAACACTACTGAAGAAGCAAAAGGACTACTTCTGGGCCAGATGTGTCCCATGTCCAGAAGTTCCTTGATGGCCTTTTCTATCTCATGTTTGTACTTATTGGGATGTTTGTACGGTGTGGTGATCACTTTTTTGGCCCCTTCCTCTAGCTCAATAATGTGATCAAAACCTCTATCCGGTTGAACCCTCGGAGGAATAGGCCCAAACACCTTGTGGTGTTTGCCAAGAATTTCCTTAATTTCGGGAGTGTAGTGAACCTTGCCCTGTTCATCCACACATGTCACAACTCTACATTCGGCTACATATACTATTTCATCTCTCCAGAAAATGGCTTCCATTCTCTTGGTCGTGACTACCTTTGCAGCATTCCCTGTCATGCCCCGAATCACTACCTTACGTCCACCCTCTTCTGTGAATGCCATTTCCATCGTTTTGTAGTTGGTGGTGATAGGCCCTAATGTGATGAGCCACTGAACTCCTAAGATGATGTTGGTATCCAATAGATCCATGACATAGACGTACTATGTCAATTCATGCCTTCCCAAGGTAAGCTTTAGGCTTGGAATATATCTGTCACAAGGCATGGTGCTTCCGCCTGCAACCTCCACTTTGAATCCTTCAAATTATACGGTGGGTATGTGTCTTCTCTTCAATAATGATGCATCAATGAAGTTGTGGGAAGCTCCTCCATCAATCAGGACCGAGACTCTCTATCCTTGCAAGACTCCCCTCATTTGGAAAGTGTTATACTTGGGCACTCCACTGATAGATTCCAGGGTGGCCATACCATCATGTCCTGTAATTTGTTCTTCTTCTGCCACCTCAGTGTTTTCTGCCTCCATGTTTTGTATCTGTCCAATCCCATATTCTTCTTCATTATCTGAGGTGACCTCAATGTAATGTACCTGTCCACGTCCCATACACTTGTGGGAAGGATTCCATGGTTCCTTGCATGTGAAGCAGAGTTGCTTCCTTCTTAGTTCTCTCCTGGTGTTATCATCTATTCTGCCACGACCCCTGTCATAACCCTTAGGGCCACGTCCTCCCTAGTTTATTGGAGGCTTTTGATCTCTTACACCATTGTTAAGAGGAGGTATGGGTATGAATTTTGGTTTAGCAGCTAGAACCAAGTCCCTCGTCTTCCAAATGGCCTCCTGTAGGTTAGTAGGCTTGAAGGCCTTTACCCAACCCTTCAAGGGTTCCATCAACCCTTCTGTGAAAAGCATCATGAGTCTGGTCAGAGACATATCTTTCACCATCACTACCAACCTCTATAATTCATCAATGTATGCTTCATCCGTACCTATTTGCTTGAGTTGGGTGAGTTCCCAGAAATGTATCTCAGGATGTCCTTGATCAAATATGTCAATGAGCCTCTGAGTGAATTCTGTATAGGATACAATCTGGTTGTGGCCGAGTGTGGTGAGTCCATGATACCACCAGTCATGTGCCTTTCCATTAAAGTACATAGTGGAAAAATTGATGGCCTCCATCTCTCTCATGGGGTTAAGCTGCAGGTAAGTATCAAGCTTCTGCACCCATGCTTGTGCTGTCATCTTAGCTGTACCATCAAAGTATGGAATCTCTATCTTCCCTGCCCCTCGCTCAAACTCAAAGCTGCCCCTATGGTTCGTCCTAGGATGGTTTCTAAACCTGAGTTGACAATACTAGTCTATGGACATCTGTCTTTTCACTTTCATATCCAAGCTGTAGTATTCCCTAGTACTCCTGGCTAATTGTTCCACAAAGTCTTCAACTTGTTCCTGTTGCCCTTGCTCGTCTGTGAATGTGGGCATGTATGGTCTAGGGTTAGCTCTGCTACCTGAGTGTCAGCCTAGCTGTTCATCTGTGAACACTGGCATGTATGGCCTATGATTGGCTCTGCTACTCATCTGCCCATGGAATGTGCCACCTCCCATACTTCCTTCAGATCCCGGTGCTTTCTCCAGGTTATATCTGACTTCCTCATGGGTTCCACCGGAACCCCCAACCTCCTTATTCCCATATGTATCAGGATCCTTGCCTTGATGGGTTACTTGCATCAGAAGGTCAGTTATCCTAGTTTGGTTCTCGTTCATTTTCTGTAGATTCTCATCAACTTTCTTCAAGGTTTCAAAGATTTTGGCCTGTCCCCTTCTGTTGGTTTTTTGATACTCGTCCAACTTTTGGACCAATGTGCTTTCTGTGCGGCTCATGTTTTGCTGGAACTTACCAAATTCGGCTACTAATAGAGCCAAGCCTTGAGGCTCATGGTCATCCCCTGACCCTTCCATTTCTGCCTCTGTTTCACTGCTATTTTTCTTCCTCCGACCCATAACAATTCCACTGTACCTCTGCATACACCGATCTCTCCACAGGCTTGGAGGATCGATGCTCTGATACCACTGTAATGATCCCAAGCCAAATTTTTTTCTTGGTATCACTAACTACTATTGATTTATTGTTGTGCAGGTGTTTATTGAGTTATCGAGTGCATAAAATATTCATCCAACACATGAAGATCATAACATAATCAATATATAGAAGCACAAACAAGATTTGACCTTTTTATTATGAAGAATCAATACACTAGATGGCCGATCTAGCATAAACATCAGATGGCCATACAATCAATAGATATGAGCTGCTACAAAATGCTCTGCTGATACAAAAGAAGCCTCCAAAGGATGAATAAGCAATGAAGACCAATACCCAAAAAATCTGGATGTCAAACCTTCTAGATGAAGAGTTCCACGCTCCAAGTGAAGACTGAAACCCTCAAGAATTCGTCCCTGATGGAAAGATGCTCCAAATGAGCTCAAACTTGGCCCACTAGTATATCAGGACAGCCAGGTCATCTTCCAGGAGTTTCAGGCCCAATGTCCAACTGTAACCCCTTCAACTGATGAACCTCCTAAGGGAGTTGTGCCTTCCTGCAAAGATGAAACCCCAATGCACTCGTCCCTGTAGGAAAACAAATCCAAATGACTTGACACTCTCCCAGAATGTAGATCGGGCTAAGAAGATCCCGTGGAAGAATTTTCAGGACCAGATCACAATTAGATCTCTCTAGATCTGAGTTTTTCTGAATCACAGGACGCCCCCTATGGCTCCAAGACGTGAACGTCCCAATCTACAGATAATGATATGAGAATGATAACCCTCCAGAAAAGTACTCAAATTGATGAACGTGCCCCTGCAAACAAAACCCAGGTGTCGGAATGGCCCCAGGCCCTCTGGATAAGCTGGATCGAACCTCCCTCTAGATGATGGTGCGCCCTTGCTGGTATCACAAGAACAGTACGGCCTGCTACCTTCTGAAGCACTGGATGGAGATAAACTGAAACTAGAGTGGTGTGGAGGAGTCTTTCATCCCCAAGACCAAGCTGTGGAACAAGGTGAGTGGATATTTCATCACTGAGTTGCTCACAAGGGTTTGTACAACAAAACCCCCAAACTAAATGCTCAAGAGAAATAGCAAATGCTAATCCAAAACCATAATGAATAATAGGTGCACCCCAGCTTCTTACTTATACCTTTTTCTTCTAATCCTCTATTGAGTTAAGTTAACTCCCAGGGTTAATCTTCTATTCTTCTGTTGGGTTATCTTTTACCTTTAATCCCTTTTCCTTTCTTAAGTCAACTTAAAAATATAACTTTTAGCTTCATTGACTTCCCCCTTCAGTGTAATACTATGACCTAGTGGGGGTGCCCAGGCCACTGAGTCTCCTCTTCACCTCTCTAAGAGGTGGGGGACATTACATCCTTACCATCCATAAGCAAATGGGACAGTCAAATATTTCAACAAGATGTTGGAGACAACGCTGCGGAAGATTTGTAGTGTGAACATGGATGACTGGGATCTGAGAGTACCAGCAGTGATATGGGCCTATAGAACTACTTGCAAGAAGCTAACAATGTAGACTACCTTTAAGTTGGTTTATGTTCTAGAAGCAGTTGTCCCTATGGAATATTTGGTTCCTAGTCTCAGAATTGCAACATTCACAGATATGGATGACACTAGCGATGTTCAAGAGAGTCTTGCGCAATTGGTAGAACTAGAAGAAGACATATTTATTGCAGGATTTCATCAGCAGGTACAAAAGGAACGAGAAAAGGCCTACCATGACAGACATATCAAGAAGAAAGCCTTTAATCAAGGAGATATGGTATTGGTATATGACAACAAGTTCATGAAGCATCCAAGGAAGTTCAGAACACATTGAATTGGCCCATTTGAGGTTGCATATGTTACAGAAGGAGGAGTTGTGCAGTTGAAGACACTGAATGGAGAGTGGAAGGAGGGTTTAGTGAATGGGATCCGATTGAAATTGTACTATGAAAACCAGCTGCCTCGTAGCTCTCAATAAAAGCATAAGGAGATGGGTCTAGGTACCAGGTACAGTTGAAACTGGGTACCAGACATCGAAAATATAGTCGTCCTTGGGAAGAAAGGGACAGAGCAGAAAGCACAGGCTGTGCTGTGCAGTCTGAAGTCAAAGAGAAACAAAAGGTTTATACCTAAAGTTCCTCAGGACGAGTCACATGTGAGTGTTGGGGGTCTATTGGCCCTTAGTTATGCTAGGAAGAGAAGATTAAGGAAATAAGAGTGAAGTACGAACTGCGCAGAAAGCACATTGACTGAGATTGGGTCGAAGTGACCAAAGAAGCAAAAAAGAAGGAGTGAAGTAAGAGAAATCAAGTCGTTGAATGAGAAGACCAAGGAAGACAAATCAACAAGGAAGATAGATCGTGGAAAACTCAACATTTGAAAAAAGCCACCAATAGATGCTTTGGAGCACCTCACGGGAAAGAAGCATAAACAGGATGGTGAAGCCCTCAAAGCACGGGTCAAGTTGACCTAGGGTTTTAGATACCTACAGTTTTGTCATTTTAGGGTTTTGACACCTAGGTTTTGGCCTAGGGTTGTCCAAGAGTCATTTTAATATATAAATAAGGGTCAAGAGGAACTGGGTTAGTGACACAGACCTATCAACCCTCGGGTCGAGATCCGCTCACAAGATCGTTCTTTATCTTCTTTGAGCCGGATCGACTCTTTCGATTCCCTACTGGAATCTCAATTTCAATCGATCCATAGGTCCTTTCGGAATCTCTCCTGTGCAAACAACACTAGGCGCGAGCTCTGCCCTTTCGTGCGACCACAACGCTATGACCAAGGTCCAATTCAAAAGGTGCTTGTCGCAAATCGCAACTCACGAAATCGTGAGTCGAGGCTCCCGACTCTTCCCTTCCAATCTCACGATACCCGAAATGCCGATACGGGTATGGCTCTTCCTCTGTCAGCACTTTCCACACGTAACCGTAGGTTAGGGCTTAAATACTAGCGCCTCTCGCAACTCACACCTTCGTGAGTTCGTGGGTCGGACTCTCGTGCCCTCCTATTGCGATCTCCCGAGACACGATAAGTCAACGCCGGGTTGACTCCTTCCTTGACACTTTTCTCTATTCTCAATCTCGCAGGTTGCAGCGTCGAGCCTTCACGCACTTATCCCGTGAATCCCCAAGATGTGAGAAATCAATGGAGCATTGAATCCCTTCTCTAGGCGACGCGTGTCTGCCTATCTATTATGCAGGTCCCACCTTATGGCTCTGCCACATGTCCACATGAGCCTCCGTTCTCGGCACTTCATGACTTCTGATGTCGAAAGTGACTCCCCTTAACCTCCGAACCCCTGAATGCACGATAGGTGATGGGGTTCCTGATCCAATGGTCCTCCCGTGACCTGGATCCAACGACTATGCTCGCTCCTCGTGATTTTGCGACTTCGCGACTTGGAGCACCCAACTCTTGGGCTCTCACCCTGCGAACTTCCGAGTTCACGAGACCTGAATCCTGGATCTCTTCGGCACTTCACCGACTCCACGATTGCTGCCAACTATCCTCCTCAGATGGACGACTGTGATTCTCTTGCGACTTCGCCACTCGCGACTTGGAGCACCCAACTCTTGGGCTCTCACCTTGCGAACCTTCGAGTTCACGAGATCCCTAGATCTCTGCCACCTGTCCTCTTCGAATGGACGGCCCTGATCTTCTCACAACTTCTCCACTCGCAAAGTCAAAGGACTTCCTTCTCTGAACCCCGATGTCCAAATCCCTGATAGAAAGGATCTCGCGATACGTGTCCTCCTTCCAATGAATGGCTTAGATTCTTTCACGGTATCGTGACTTCGCCTTTCGCAACCTTACGAATCTTGATACAAAGGTTTTAAACCATAACTCCCCTGCTCCTCTGCATGATCTGACGGCTCTCAGGACTTCACGAATTCTTCACGGAGAATTCCAACCGCCCAATTCCTCCTTGACAATTCCTGTGAAATGAACAAAGTGTTCTTTCACAAAACTTGTCCACCAGCAAAACAATGTCGCTGCGCCTCCTTCCAATACTTCAAGGCACTGGTCCTCTTGAGCTTCTCTTCGATAAATTCAAAGACTCTATCCCTCCTGAGATTTCTCCACAACTCGAGTCTTCAAGAAGACTCCTGCACACACTCCTTGTGGAAACTCTTCAAATACTTCCAAGTATTTGAACCTCTTCGACTCTGCGCACTCCCTGCGACAACAGTCCTTCAACAATTTCACTCAGGTTGTAACTCTGAGACTTAAGTCACCCTACGCACTCCTTGCATGGCTCCTATGCTTAAATTTCACTTCTGTGAGAATGAGAACAATGTTATCCCTTCTGAGCTTGCAGAGACGAACTCTGACTTCTGTCAACGCACACCTTGCAGACAATTTCATTGCACTCCTTGCAGGAAAACTCTTGCTCAGATAGAGAAACGATTGAAACTCATTCCTTACTCTCCCTCTCTTCAGATTTCAGACATTAAATATGAAATCATACATTCACGCATCAAAGTAAATGAATAATAGAGAGTAAACAATCATGAGCATAACATTCAATCATGCATACACATAAAGTATTTGAACACCATGAGTCTGAATCAAACTTCATATATTAATCTCAGAACTTCTGTACATGGGCTCTTCTACACAGCTTTCTGCTTCTTCTTCTCTATGCTCTCTTGATTGATTATGCTGCTAATGTTACAATGATACAAGTGAGGGTGTCTATATCCATTTTCCCTCCGGTTCCTAAAACTGTCTAATCTAAGAATTCAAAGCTACCTACTTACATTTACTAGCATAAATGCCTCTTAGTCCTTCAGACGAGAGCGAGACGCTCAAGGTATAATTAAAATCTACAAGTACGCTCTTTCTTAACCATTACATTTAAGTTTGGCATGTCAATCTTCAAAACATTTCAAACAATTCATCATGTGCCAAAATGCATTAGCGCTTGCCCCACACTCGCTTGTTGTTGGCGATGCTCTTGCATCATACTCCCTTGCTTGAAAATTTTCATGGGCTCCTATCCATGAGCTCTCGCACAGTCTGTCCATGCTTCTAGATCTCTACTTCATTTTCCTAGATGGCATATTCAACTGGATGTCCCTTCCACTTGACCAAGTATTCAAAATATTCCCTTCTTCTGGTCCTCTTACTAACTCTTTTGTCCAGTATGCTTTCCATTTGTGGTTTCTCTGCAACTGGCATCTGTTTTGTCCATTGAACCTCTGGTTTTTCACTGTCTTCTCCAGCTTTGTATGGGTACAAATATGAGATGTTGAATATCAGGGAAATTCTAATCCCATCGGGTAATTCAATCTCATAAGCATTTGCCCCAAATTTCTTCAAGACCTTACATGGTCCAATCTTCTTCAGCTTCAGTTTGTTATATGTCCCCTTTGGGAACCTTTCCTTTCTCAGATGTTCCAGAATCAAATCACCAACCTCAAATTGAATTTGTCTCCTGTGTTGATCTTCTCTGTGCTTATACTCTTGGCTTGAGTTTTGCAACCGGTCCTTCACCTGGCTGTGAAGTTCCTTCATTGCTTCAGCAAAATCTTCTGCACTAGCACTTCTTATCTCATCCTGTTCTGAATCCCTCAGTTTCAAAACTCCTCTTGGCTATGTCCCATAAACAATTTGAAATGGAATCTGCCCTGTGCTTCTGTTGATTGAATCATTATAAGCAAATTCCACCTGTGGCAGAATGTTGTCCCATTGACTGTGGTGTTCTATCACCAAGCTCCTCAGTAAGTCTCCCAAACTTCTGTTCACAAGTTCTATCTGTCCATCCGTCTGAGGATGATAATTTGAACTGAACGACAAGTTTGTTCCCAGATTTTTCCATAAGGTTCTCCAGAAGTGTCCCATGAACTTGGTGTCTCGATCTGAAACTATGCTTCTTGGTAAGCCGTGAAGTCGAATGACCTCTTTGAAAAACAGATTCACAATGTGAGTTGCATCATTGGTTTTCTGACATGGTATGAAATGTTCCATCTTAGAAAATCTATCTACCACTACAAAGATTGAGTTAAACCTTCTTTTTGTTCTCGACAGCCCCAATATGAAGTCCATGCTTGCTGCATCCCACGGCCTCTCAAGTATGGGTAACGGTTGATAAAAGCCTGCATTCTGCCTCTTCCCTTTTGAATGCTGACAAATTCTACATCTGTCCACAAATATTTTGTCGTCTGCTCTCATTCCTAGCCAAAAATATGACTCGTTTAACTTTGAGAACGTCTTGTCATGACCGAAATGTCTGGCCAATCCTCCACTATGTTTCTCCTTCAAAAAATTCTCCCTCATGGAGCCCTTTGGAATACATAGTTGATTACGCTTAAACAGTAATCCTTCCTGGATTATGTATTCTGTCCATTAACTTCTGTCCCTGAGAATTGGGTTCTCAGCTGCTTCATACACCTCCTTGAAGTCTGGATCATCTTTGTACATGTCCCTAAGATCATCAAAACCCAAAGTTTTGACTTTGAACTCCTGCAATAACAAACATTTCCTGCTCAAAGCATCAACAACTTTGTTAGCAGTTCCAGAAATATGCTTAGTTACAAAAGTAAAGTTCTGCATGTATTCAACCCATTTTACATGCTTCTGGTTCAACTTCTCCTGTTGAGTCACAAATTGCAAAGCATGATTGTCACTGTATAAGACAAACTCCTTAGGAATCAAATAGTGTCTCCATTTCTTCAATGCTTGAATAATAGCATAGAACTCCTTGTCATACGTGGAGTATTTCACTTTCGCTTCATTCAACTTCTCGCTGAAGTATGCTATTGGCCTGTCTTCTTGGCTCAAGACTGCCCCTATTGCAAATCCACTTGCATCACATTTTACTTGAAATGTCTTTTTGAAATCCGGCAACACCAAAATTTGTTGTTCTGTGATTTTCCTTTTCAACAAATTGAATCTTTTCTCAGCCTCTTTTGTCCAGTGGAAAGACTTGTGTCTCTTCTTCACTGTTTCCATCATCGGTGCACTGATTCCACTAAAATTTCTGATGAACTTCTGGTAGAAACTAGCCAATCCATGAAAACTTCTCACCTCAAATATACTCTTCGGTGATGGCCAATTCTTAATTACCTCCACCTTATCTGGATCCATCCTCAACTTATCTGCAAAAATAACAAAACCCAAATAAATGAGATTTGTCTTCATGAATGATGATTTCTTCATGTTTATTAGCAGCTTCTCTTGCTATAATATCTTCATCACTGTAGCCAAATGTTTCAGATGCTCTGCCTCTGTTTTACTGAAAATCAGTATGTCATCAAGATACACAATGACAAATTTTCTGATGAAATCCTTTAGGGCTTCATTCATCAACCTCATGAAGGTACTTGGTGCATTCGTTAAGCCAAACGGCATAACAAGCCATTAATACAACCCTTCGTTAGTCTTGAAGGTTGTCTTCCATTCATCACATTCTCTCATACGAATCTGGTGATATCCACTTTTCAAATCAATCTTGGAAAAAAAATTGGCCCCACTCAAACAATCCATCAAATCATCCATCCTTGGCAATGGAAATCTGTACCTGATGGTTATCTTTTTTATCGCCCTCGAGTCAGTACACATCTTCCAGCCTCCATCTTTCTTCGGACTAAGCACTATCGGAACAACACACGGACTCAAGATTTCTCTAACCAACCCCTTGTCCATTAAGTCCTGGACTTGTCTTTTGACCTCTTCATTCTCCTGCAGCGTCAATTTGTATGCTGCCTTGTTTGGTAAACTAGCTCTAGATATGAGATCAATATGATGACTCACACTCCTGATCGGTGGCAACGAACGAGGTAGTTCATCCACTACTATGTCATCAAACTCTTCCAATAGCTTTTGAACCTCTTCCGGTAAATCATCTACCCTTGTACTGGTTAAAACAATTTTAGGCTTCCTGACCACAATGAATTGCGGTTCCTCCTTCTTCTTAACCTCTGTAAGAAGTTCCTTCCCACTCATGAGAAGTACAATGTTGCTTACTTCAGGTTTCACCTCTTTGTCTTTGATTGGAAGCAACATGTGAGTTCTCCCATTCTTCTCTAGGGTGTATGTGTTCTTCCTCCCATAATGAATCACATTTCTGTCATATTGCCATGGTCTACCCAGCAATAGATGACAAACATCCATGGGAATAACATCACAAAGTATTTCATCTTTATACCCTCCTATTTTAAACTCAACTAAACATTGTTTAGTGACATTTACCTGATGTCCTTTTTGTAGCCACGAAACTCTGTATGGACTCGGATGTTCAATCGTCTCCAGCTCCAAATTTTCTACCATCTCTATAGAAACAAGATTATATGTGCTACCACTGTCCATGATGAATTTTCATGCCCAATCTTTGGTCTTGCAAGTGGTCTAAAAAAGTCTATTCCTTTGGATCGAACTCTCCACCTCCTTCTCTGGCGTTAAGAGAAATTTTCGCATCATTAGTGATCTTCCGCCTTCAACATCCTCTTCCTCAACATTCTGCCTCTGTGCTTTGGCAATGTGAGTTTCACCACCTTCTTTCTTCTTATTTGGACATTCATAAGATTTATGTCCGACCTTTCCACATGTGAAGCATTTCACCACTCCACCTCTTCCTCTTCCTCTACCTCTGGTACGAGGAAAAATGTTTCCATCAACATACTGACCTCTCTATTCAGTATGCTTCCCTCTCTGTGAGATTCCACCTCTCTCAGTTTGAGTTTGATTTTTCTTCCACTCTTCCTTGGGTTTCTGATTTCTATCCTGGACAACTAATTTGCCTCTGGCTTGACTTCTGCCTCGGCCTCTTTGACCTTGTTTTTGACTCATCTTCTCTTTATCCTTTAGAGCCATCTGATAAGCATCTTCCACCTTTCGGATGGTCATCATGCTCATCTCATCCTGAATTTCGTATCTCAGACCATTCATGTACATAGCAACTTTTTCATCATCACTTTCCCGATGACCTGCCCTGATGTTCAACCTGTAGAATTCTTTAGTGTATTCCTTTACTGACATAAGATTCTGTCTCAAATTCTGCATCCTTCGAAATAGATTTATTTGGTAATCCCTGGGAATAAATTTTGCCTTCATCTTCTTGATCATCCTATCCCAACTCTTGATCTTCTGCTTGCCTTTGTAGCGCCTGTCAGCTTGTAGCTCATCCCACCACAATGTTGCATGTCCGTTCAATATTGTGACAACATGTTTGACCTTTTTGTCTTCCTCGACATATTCATAGTCAAAATATGTGTCCAGAGCTCTAATCCAGTCTAGAAGTTCTTCAACATCCAGGTTTCCTTCATATACTGGAATATCCATTTTTTCCCTAGCACCCATTCTTGCAACAACCCTAATCAGGCGTTCATTTGCTGCATCCTCTGTTGCAACTTCTTCTCCTTCATGTCCATCTTCATCTTCACTTTCAGATTCATTGACATCTCCAACACCACCTGTGCACCTCTGCTTTATTTCCATGTCCATGACTCTGGCGCATAGGTCATGTATATCTCTTTCCATGGCTGGATTTGGCACCTGCCTACCCCTTTCTCTTGACATCTCCCTATCCTCTGGCGGATCGGGTGTTTGTCTGTCTCTTCTTCTTGGTGGCATGGCTGAGATTTTTTTCTCGCTTTCCCTATCTAAAGTATACAAACAGAGCCAAGCTATGATACCACTTAACACAGACCTATCGACCCTCAGGCCGAGATCCGCTCATAGGATCGTTATTTATCTTCTTTGAGCCATATCAACTCTTTCGATTCCTTGCTAGAATCTCAATTTCAATCGATCCACAGGTCCTTTCGGAATCTCTCCTGTGCAAACAACACTAGGTGCAAGATCCGCCCTTTCGTGCGACCATAGCGCTATGACCAAGGTCCAATTCCAAAGGTGCTTGTCGCAACTCGCAACTCGCGAATTCGTGAGTTGAGGCTCCTGACTCTTCCCTTCCAATCTCACGATACCCGAAATGCCGATACGGGTATGGCTCTTCCTCTGTTAGTGCCTTCCACACATAACCATAGGTTAGGGCTTAAATACCAATGCCTCTCACAACTCACACCTTCATGAGTTCGTGGGTTGGACTCTCATGCCCTCCTGTTGCGATCTCCCGACATGCGATAAGTCAACGCTGGGTTGACTCCTTCCTTGACGCTTTTCGCTATTCTCAATCTTGCAGGTTGAAGCGTCGAGCCTTCACACTCTTATCCCGTGAATCCTTGAGATGCGAGAAATCAACGAAGCGTTGACTCCCTTCTCTAGGCAACGCGTGTCTTCCTATCTATTATGCGGGTCCCACCTTATGGCTCTGCCACATGTCCACACGAGCCTCCGTTCTCGGCACTTCGTGACTTCTGATGTCGAAAGTGACTCCCCTCAACCTCCAAACCCCCAAATGAGCGATAGGCGATGGGGTTCCTGATCTAATGGTCCTCCCGTGACCTGGATCCAACGACTATCCTCGCTCCTCGCGATTTCGTGACTTCGCGACTTGGAGCACCCAACTCTTGGGCTCTCACCCTGCGAACTTCCGAGTTCGTGAGACCCAAATCCTGGATCTCTTCAGCGCTTCACTGACTCTGTGATTACTACCAACTGTCCTCCTCAGATGGATGACTGTGATTCTCTCACGACTTCGCCACTCGTGACTTGGAGCACCCAACTCTTGGGCTCTAACCTTGCAAACCTCCTAGTTCACGAGATCCCTAGATCTCTACCACCTGTCCTCTTTGAATGGACGACCCCGATCTTCTTGTGACTTCACCATTCGCAAAGACAAAGGACTTCCTTATCTGAACCCCAATGTCTGAATCCCTGATAGAGAGGATCTTGCAACACATGTCCTCCTTCCAATGAACGACTTAGATTCTTTCGTGGTTTCACGAATTTGCCTTTCACAACCTCGTGAATCTTGATACAAAGGTTTTAAACCGTAACTCCCTTTCTCCTCTGCATGATCCGATGGCTCTCGGGACTTTGCGAATTCTCCACGGAGAATTCTGACTGTCCAATTCCTCCTGGATGATTCTTTTGAAATGAACAAAGTGTTCTTTCACGAAACTTGTCCACCAACAAAACAATGTCACTGCGCCTTCTTCCAATACTTCAAGGCACTGGTCCTCTTGAGCTTCTCTTCGACAACTTTGAAGACTCTATCCCTCCTAATATTTCTCCACAACTTGAGCTTCAAGAAGACTCCTGCACACACTCCTTGTGGCAACTCTTCAAATACTTCCAAGTGTTTGAACCTCTTCGACCTCTTCGACTCTGCGTGCTCCCTGCGACAACAGTCCTTCAACAATTTTGCTCAGGTTGTAACTCTGAGACTTCACTCGGCCTGCGCACTCCTTGCACATATCCCATGCTTAACTTTCACTTCTGCGAGAATGAGAACAATGTTATCCCTCCTGAGCTTGCAGAGATGAACTCTGACTTCTGTCAATGCACACCTTGCGGACAATTTCACTGCACTCCTTGCAAGAAAACTCTTGCTGAGACAGAGAAACAATTGAAACTCATTCCTTACTCTCCCTCTCTTTATATTTCAGACATTAAATATGAAATCATACATTCACGCATCAAAGTAAATTCATAACAGAGAGTAAACAATCATGAGCATAACATTCAATCATGCATACACATAAAGTATTTGAACACCATGAGTCTGAATCAAACTTCATATATTAATCTCAGAACTTCTGTACATGGGTTCTTCTACACAGCATTCTGCTTCTTCTTCTCTATTCTCTCCTAATTGATTATGTTGCTAATGTTACATTGATACAAGTGAGGGTGTCTATATCTGTTTTCCCTCTAGTTCCTAAAACTGTCTAATCTAATAATTCAAAGCTACCTACTTACATTTACTAGCATAAATGCCTCTTAGTCCTTCAGACGAGAGCGGGACACTCAAGGTCTGATTACAATCTACAAGTACACTCATTATTAACTATTACATTTAAGTTTGGCATGTCAAACTTCAAAACATTTCAAACAATTCATCATGTGCCAAAATGCGTTGGCACTTGCTGCACGCTCGCTTGTTGTTGGCGATGCTCCTGCATTAGTTGGTTTAGAGAATGTAATGAGAAATTTTTGTTGTTGAGAGAGAGACGTATTCTGTCGAGAGAGAGTCCATGTTGTAATATCTTTAGCTGGTTGCGAATATCAACCCTACATCTAGGTGCGTAGGGAGGGGAGAGAAAGAGAGAGAGAGCAGGAGAGAGATCTGCAAGCTAAGAGCGCAGATAGAACTATATGTTTTCCTATAATATCAAGAAAAACAATTTTGTGGACGTAGCCCTAGGGAGGGGGTGAACCACGTAAATATTGTTGTGATGTGTGATTGATGTTGTGTTCTTCTTCTTTCTTTTACTTTTTTATTGCACCATTGTGTTAGATTTGAGATATAATTGTGCAAAGTAGGATTGAACTGGTAAACAATAACTAGATAGTTGTGTATTATTGCGTTGAATCCACTTTGCATTTCCTCTGGTTGTAGACGCTTGTAATATGCAACCCCCTATTGCTACTTTGGGTGAGACTGCATCTGCTTCACAGGTGTTGCCAAAAGGGCCATTAGTTAGGGATTGTTGGCGCACTGTTAGAACTAAACACTGGGTCTACCTCCGCTTCAACAACAGACAAGAAACCAGAAGGGGAAGAAGAATAATAGTACACAGGTGCCCCAAGTACAACAAAAATAGGCTGAAGCAATGCAAGGGACGAAACCTAGTCCTAATCCACAAGATCCAGGCCTAACTAAGCGACCAACTACTCAGACAGGGGGAGCGCGAAAGAAGATGAAGGCACATAGAAAACCTCCATAATACATGATCATGGAGAATGATGTAGAAATGATAGCCCAAATGGTTCAGGATCGCACATCCGAGGATTTTGAGAATGTTGTGCACCATAGGGACAAGATTTAAGAGGATATGGAATACATGAGACATCTCCTCAAGTAGATCGGGGATGCGCAGGCAGCCGGTAGAAGCATAGAAATGGGTCCGTCAGCCTCACAGACAAGAGGAGAACTTGAAGCAAGTGAGCGGGATATAGTCCATACAATACCACAGCTGAGTGTAATGTTTCACATTACATCCAACATGTCGTGCATGGATGATATCATGGGGTAGACACCCTTAAAGGACTTATCTCAATTGCAATTGGTATTTTCGCAGATACCATCCAAGGCTCTACATAAACTATAGGTTAGTGTTATCGAGGAGGTACAATATCATGCACGCACACACATAGTCAAATTAAAACAGGTAAAGTATAAAAGGGATGCGTTGGAATTGATATATGAGTACAACAAGATTGAGACCACAAAGGAGAGGGAACGAGTGATCAGATTAGAACAAAAAGTGGTCGGATCTTATGAGAAGATTCCAAAAACCGCACAAAGGGCCGAACTCATGGAAAGAAATAAGATTGATCAGATTGCTCAGACACTCGATCAATATCAGTAGAAGATTGAGAATATCTGTGAGAATCTCACACATACCATGCCACCAGAGGTAAGGGAGAAAAGGAAGAAGGAGGCAACATAGTAGATACAGGAGATAGAACGACAGGTCCATGCAACGACCGACCTATTCGACAAAGAAACACAACTATGGATGAAGTTGGAAGAGGATCAATAGGTCCAATAGTGGGACAAGGAAGAAGAAAGGATAAGCACAACTATCCAAGACCTCAAGCAGAGGCAGAAGATAATGTCCATCACGGAGTGCGTCAAAGGGGTGCAAGATATGAAGAAACTATAGGCATAACTCATCACTGCACAGACGTAGAAAAAGGAGCACCCGACTCAAATGGAACTGTTCTAGGAGCGAGTAGCAGAGGTCATTGCACATGCAAAGGAAGCCAAGAAATATATGGCAAAAACCTAGACAAAATGTGTAGGGCTGATCAACGATGACATTGCAGTGAACAAAGTGGACACACTCAAGGAGAAGACCACTTAGGCTCAAACGCAAGCAATGGAGCTCAGGGAGAAGTTCCAAGCGATCACCAGGGAGATCGACGAGGCACACAAAGGTTAGGTCACTCTGGATGAGCCACATGTCAATGTTGAGGGCCTGTTGGAAGCAAACCAAAGCGGAAAGAAATGTTATTTTTGGAAAGAAGGCATGCACGAGGAAAGCGACAGTTGGAAGGACGAGCAGCACGCGCGCATACAGGGAATACCTAACAACATTAGGGTTAGGGTTTTTGCAATACATTGTAATGTCTGGTGAGCCAGAAATGTGTAAATATAGATACCTAGGTCTGAGAGGAGAAGGAGAGGAGAGACCAGAGATGAGAGAAAAATAAATATAGAGAGTCTAGAGGAGGATTCCTGTTTTGATAGCTAGTTGTAATATTTTTCTATACGACCTAATTTTGTAATCTATTGAGATGGAGAAGAGTAAGGAGGGTGGATCTTGAGGGTCAGATCGTAGGCTAAGGATCCTGGTGTGATCTAGTCAGCCTCATAATAGATCTCGACCTAACTAAGAAGAGTTGTAAGCGTGCGATGGTGTAGTTTTGGAACTGCCATAATAAAAGAGATTGAGAGCCAGATCTTTGTGGATGTAGCCCAGGAGGGGGTGAGCCATGGTAAAACCTGTGTTATTTGATTGAATGCATGTGTTTCCTTAATGTTTTAAGTAGTTGTTTATATGCTAAATGAATGAGTTGATTATATTCCATTCATAATCGTGAATGACAATTTATTTCTTTAATAAGTTAAATAGAACTCTCAGCGCACAATTCTCAGATCTCCACTCAATCCTGGACTGCAGACACTTGAGTCCTGCGGTCACCCATTAGAACTATCTCAGGTGAGACTATGTAGTGCATTCTGTGCGTTGTTGCTCCTTCTGGTTTAACATGAGGGTCGATAGTTTTAGACGTTTTGTTGGAACCCCAGTAGACATGAGCCCTGGGTAAAGCATATTGAAGATATAAACTCAAATATATAAATAATAAAACCAACACCCATCCTCTCAAACTATGAATCTAAAAATTCGATAGCCTCTCAAACCTTTCCACATGTGTATCCCACACATTCTCCTAGTGTCTCCTCATCCTTTAAAGCTCCAACAATTTTGTTTCGAAATATTATAAAAAACATGTTTGGCATGCCTTTCTAAAAAAGTGAATATTATGGCGCTACCTTCCCCTCGGGGTTCAGGTTCAAGATCACCCTGACAACCTATGATGCTAAGAACCCGATGAGTCCCACCTCATCCCATAATTCTAGCTATTGTTTGATGTGTCAGGTCCACACACTTTTACACATATGATGGAATATACCTTCGATACCCTTCCCCTCAGATCTCAAATCAACCCGCTATCTCTCATCCTTTGAATGTGCGATCCAAAAAATAGTCTTATTTTAAACACAACTTGGCACAATCTCCGATGCATGAATCTAGGCATCTTGTAATATACCAAATATAAAATGTATGCGGAACTGAAATAAAATGCTAGTAATGACAGAATAACAACAATATAACCAGAACATTCACCACATTAACACTGAAATGATATAAGAATAACAACAGAAAGAGCACTTTGAATCTAAAATCAATGTTCATGGGCCTCTTCGAGGGGGAAACCTCCAGTTGAGTAGAGCTCTATTACAATAATATGCAAGCTAGGGTTCTCACACCCTCGACTCCTATTTATACTAAAAAGAAGCATCTAGAGGAAGATCCTTCTAGAAGCGGAAGCTTCTACTAGGTCTTCTTACATCTGCCTTATTCTATTTTATTGAAAGGCCTTATTAATATTGACCTTTATTACATCTGAATATATTGTTCTACCTATGTGTGGGTTAGGACCCTAACATGTCCGCCCCCTTAAAAACAACCTTGTCCTCAAGGCTTGAGATGAGGAAATTGCTGCAGAATGGTAGCTGGTTCCCAAGTGGCGTCTATTGGAGTTGTATCTTTCCACTGTACTAGCACTTCCTTGATGTTTCTCTGACATAGGCGACACTCAAACTAGTCCAAAACAGCTTCTGGATGTAGCCAAATGGATCCTTCTTCAACTAACTCTGGAAGGTTGGTTTGAATTTGGCACTTAGCTCCAATCACCTTCTTTAAGCATGAAACATGAAAAACAGGATGTAGCTTTGAATTGCTGGGCAAAGCTAACTGATAGGCGACTTGTCCCACATGCTTGAGTATGGTATAAGGACCATAAAATTTGGGTGCTAGCTTCTGACAATGCTTGGCCTTGAGGGAAGTTTGCTTGTAAGGTTGCAGTCGAAGAAACACCTGATCCCCTTCTGCAAATTGACATTCAGAGCGACCTTGATCTGCTTGTTGCTTCATGCGATTCTGTGCCATGACCAAATTCTCTTTGAGGGTATGGAGAATAGCCTCTCGAGATGTAAGTGTTAGGTCAACCTCCTGGACCTTCAAGGCACTCGATAAGTATGAGAGAATTGAAGGTGGCTTTTTTCCATATACCGCTTCAAAAGGAGTCATGCATGTAGCTGTATGGTATGAAGTGTTGTGCCACCATTCAGCTAGGGGTAACCATTAAGCCCACTGATTTTGTTTTTCTGAGGCAAAACATCTCAAATATGTTTCCAAACACTTGTTGACAACTTCCGTTTGGCCATCAGTCTGGGGATGATAAGCTGTGTTGAGATGCAATTCGGTGCCTTGTATCTTGAACAGTTCTTGCCAAAAATTTCTTGTGAAAGTTGGGTCGCGATCAGAAACAATTGAGTGCAACATGCAATGAAGCTTGAAGACCTGATCCATGAATATTTGAGCCACCGTGGATGCTATAAACGAGTGTTGAAGGGTGTAAAAATGAGCATAATTGGAAAGGTGATCAACAACCACCATGATGAAGGATTTATTTCCCGATTTGGGTAAGCCGGTAATAAAATCCATAGAGATATCCTTCCAAATAGCAGGTGGAATCTGGAGCGGTTGTAGTGTGCCCAACGATTTGACTGTTTCTCCCTTGTTGCATTGACACACATCACATTCAACTACAAAATTATGAATGTCCCGTTTCATACCATCCCAGAAAAAGGAACGTTTGACCCTGTCATAGGTTTTGGTGAACCCAGAGTGCCCTGTTGTGGGTGTAGCATGAAGCTCAGAAAGTGCCATGGATTTAAGCTTTGATTGTTTACTTAAATACAAACAAACTTTGTATCGAAGTTCCTCATGGAGCCAAGAGTACCTTGGGGAAGTTGGAGCCTTGGGCTGCAATTGGTGGATCAACTGCAAACTTTTGGGATCTTGTAGCCATTCCTGGCGAACGACTTGGAGCCAATATGGTACAATGAATGAAAGAGAAAAAAAGGATCCTTCGTCTTCATATTTGTGGGAAAGTGCATCCACAACCACATTGTATTTTCCTTTATTATAAATGATCTCATAATCATATTCAAAGAGTTTAGTCATCCATTTTTGTTGTTCTGAGGAGGAAATGCATTGTTCTAGAAAATACTTGAGGCTTTGATGGTCTATCTTAATTTGGAAACATTGCCCCAATAGATAAGGAGGCCACAAATCCACAGCATGGAGAATAGCCAACATTTATTTTTCATAGATGGATTTGCCGAGATTTATTTCAGATAGTTGCTTGCTGGTAAAGGCCAAAGGTCGACCCTCTTGCATAAGGACAACACCAATTCCTTTCCCTGAGGCATCACATTCCAACACAAAGGTCTTTGTGAAATCGGGAAGGGAGAGGACTGGAGTGGTGCACATGGCCATCTTCAAGGTATGAAAATCTTGGGCAGCAGATGGAGTCCAAGTGAAAGAGTTCTTTTTTAGGAGAATAGTGAGAGGTGCTGCAATCTTCCCATAATTCTTAACAAACTTGCGATAATATCCTGTTAAGCCTAGAAATCCACGCAAAATCTTAGGAGTCTTTGGGTGAGGCCAGTCTTGCATAGATTCAATCTTTTTGGAATCCACCCTGATGCCATCTTTTCCAACCAGATGACCCAAGTATTCTACTTCTGAGGCGCCAAAAGCACATTTAGACTGTTTCAGGAAAAGTTGGTGCTGAGAGAGTAGATGGAGAACTAGATCCACATGAGCAAGATGGTCTGTCTAGGTTTTTCTATAGATGAGGATATCATCAAAGAAAACTAAGACAAAATGGAGGAGAAAAGGATGAAAGACATGATTCATGAGGATTTGGAAGGTGGAGGGGGCATTACACAAGACAAAGGGCATGACCAAAAACTCATAGTGGCCCTCATGAGTTCTAAAGGCAGTCTTGGGAATGTTTTCCTCTTTCATACGTATCTGGTGGTAGCCCGAACGAAGATCTAGTTTAGTGAAGAATTGGGCGGCACTCAATTCATCCAGGAGGTCATCAATGACAAGAATGGGGAATTTGTCTTTGATGGTAAGTTTGTTGAGGGCACAAAAGTCAGGACACATTCGCCAAGAACCTTGTTTCTTCAGGACCATGACCACAGGAGACGAGTAGGGGCTCATACTAGGGTGGATAAAGCCTACATTAAGGAGTTCCTGGACCATTTTCTCAATTTCATTTTTTTGGGAAAAAGGGTGATGGTACAGACGGATATTGGGAGGAAGGATTCTAGGTACAAGGGGAATGGAATGATCATGAACACCACGGGAAGGAGGGAGGCCTTGGGGAGTGGAAAATACCAATTGATGTTTAGAAAGGATGGCTTGGAGGTCTTGTGGTACCGAGGGTGTATGTATTGCTTGTATGGCATGGAGTTGGGCGATAACACCAGAATGACCCTTTTTGAGCAGATTTTCCATGCGATGGGAATTAATGATCTCAGGTGAATCAACGGTGATGCCTTGGAACTTATATTGGTGTCCCTCTTGGTCGAATTGCATGGTTAAGTCTTTAAAATCCATGAGAATGGGACCCAAAGTCCTTAGCCAGTCTGCACCCAACACAATGTCACAACCTCCCATGTCGATAGCAAACATATGGGATTTCAGGTGGTAGTCACCAATTTGGAGACACACATTTTCACAATGCCCTCCACATTTCATGGAACCACCATTGGCAATCATGATTTGGAAATTATTGACGACATGGATGTAGCAATGGGTTTCTTGGGCAATGCGGTGATGAATAAAATTATGGGTGCTACCACTATCAACCATAATGATGGCCTTCCGATGCTTGATGTAACCAATTAGCTTGAGGATTTGGGGAGTAGAGAAGCCAGTGAGAGCATTGAGGGAAATGACCGGTTCTACTTCGGGAGGGTCTGAGGGATGGGTTATGTCAGTGGATTCAGGTGACTCAGACATAGAGGGAGTTTCTTCATCTTCTTCCAAAATATCCTCGGAGATGGCCATAAAAATCATTTGTTCTTTACACTTGTGGCCCAGGAAATATTTGTCATCATAGTTATAACAAAGGCCTTTGAGTTGGCGTTCAACCATTTCATACCTCGTCAATTTTTGGATCTTTAGTGGAGTAGAGGGAGTAGTGGGATTTACTGGTTTATGGCAAGGGATAAAGGAGGGTTTGCAGTTTTGAGCAGATACAACTCATTGTGCTTCTTTATCTCTTTTGGTAGCCTCCACCCAACTTTCAGGCCAAGCCATGAGGACATAGGCCCGAATTCCATCCTTGAGGCCGCTGATAAA
Source organism: Picea engelmannii (assembly GCA_009831015.1). NCBI lineage: Eukaryota > Viridiplantae > Streptophyta > Pinopsida > Pinales > Pinaceae > Picea > Picea engelmannii. The sequence goes on from ML797432.1 coordinate 266,459, forward strand.
ACATTCTCGAAAAAAGGCATCGGACATGCCTCTGTTCTAAAAGCCATGCACTCAAAGGCAACTATAAAGTCTTCAACGGTTCCTAATTGTTTCAGCTTTGTCAAACGACCCAAATGGTTGGTGTTAGTGTCAAAGCGTTCATAAAGCTCTGCCACAAAGTGTGTCCAAGCAATATACCCTTGATGAGAATTTTTTCTCCATTGCCACCATTGCCAACGTTCTTGATCTGGATGGAGAACACCATACCAGAGTTTGGCCAAGTCATCTGTAATGCTATATAAATAGAAGTAATGTTCCATTTGGGTTACCCAACCAGTGGGGTCCGAGCCATCAAATTTGGTCACATCCACCCGTGGGAAGCATAGGTCACGTTGAAAGTGATGGTTCTGCAAGGTATGGGAATGAGAGGAATGGTCACCTTCAGTATGTGGAGGTGAGGAAGAGGAAGGGTTATCTATAGGGATATGTAGTTTGGTGCAGAGTGCCGAAAAGACTGATTCAAGATGGATGGTGAGGTCTTGCTTGATTTCCCCCATTGAGGACTGCATGGTTGTATTGATTGCAACAACATTGGCACTGAGTTGTTTCACTTCTTGTTGGGTCTCAATGAGACCAGATTGCAAGGTGTTGAAGCGAGCTTCCAAGTCTATGCTACGAGTATGGGCCATGAGGATGAGGAAACTGAAAAGGGGTGGGCGGGGTAAAAAAGTTTGGCCGAAAAAATGATATGGATGAATGTGATAAGGGTGAAGAGATGAATCCAATGGAATAGGTCTCAAATAATGGTGAAAAAATTTCCAGACCTTTTTTTACAGAGTTATACTCCGGTTTCAAAAATATTGCAGAGAGGAAATGCCCAAATGCTTATCCATAAAGAAATGTGTATTTACTTGGCAACCCGAACACAGTTGCGCGACAATAGATCTTTTCTGTTTTAATTTGTTTATGTTTCTGTCCCCCAAGGGTTAGGTATTCAAGGGTTATACAGACAAGGGTTTGTCATATCCTATAGCTCTCTAATATATGTGTGGGGTCCAACAGTAGTACTCGGCCCAATATCTCAGGGCACTAACTAAGGAGGATAGACCGTACCCTTATCCGTACTACCCGACTACCCATGTACTAGAGAGTATCTTCCCGAGTGTTGTTCTTGGTGACACTATAGAAGTTAGGCGACCGATCAGTTTATCTAAAGAGGGCTTCAGGTAATCTAGGTCGATCCATACACAGGTGTTGTCTGATGCACTACCACTCGAAGGGGTACCAACAGGGGTTACAAGGGTGGCCAACAGATGTGCGCTTAAGTACCACTTGTATTTCCTGCATGTATGAATCCCTCAACCACGGGTTTATGTGCGTAACGATAGATCTCTATGTCTTAAAGACGCCAGAATACGTCTCTACCTGAAAAAAAATTTAACCCACACTTTCAGCAAAGGAAATTCCTCTGATACCACTTGTAATATACCAGATATAAAATGTATGCAGAACTGAAATAAAATGCTAGTAATGACAGAATAACAACAATATAACCAGAACATTCACCACAATAACACTGAAATGATATAAGAATAACAACAGAAATAACACTTTGAATATAAAAGCAATGTTCACGGGCCTCTTCGAGGGGGCAACCTCCAGTTGAGCAGAACTCTATTACAATAATATCCAAGATAGGGTTCTCATACCCTCGACTCCTATTTATACTAAAAAGAAGCATCTAGAGGAAGATCCTTCTAGAAGCGAAAGATTCTATTAGGTCTTATTACATCCGCCTTATTCTATTTTATTGAAAGGCCTTATTAATATTGACCTTTATTACATCCGAATATATTGTTCTACCTATGTGCGGGTTAGGACCCTAACACATCCATCAACCTTAATGAGATTTAATGACATATATAATGGACACTAAAAATGGAAGTTAAGACTAGATTTAGTAAGATTCTCGCACACACCCTAGTTATGGCATGCTTGTGTTAGATTGATATGTGCTATGATCTATAAAAACACCTGTATTCAGACACAACTTACACTGTAAGTTTGTGAAACATAGTTTTAAAAGCGTCTATTTTGTCTTGATCCCTCTATTTTCTGAGTGCTACTACACTTTCACTGCAATTGTTTGATTACAGGTAACCCATGTATTTTATTTTAATCATCCTTTCACTATTGCAGTTAACAAATTATGTTTAATTAAGCTGATACTTGTTTACGTCTATTTTATAGGACAATTTGGTAATTCATCATGGCGAGACAGAACCCCAAGAGGTCGAATAGCTCAGTGTACTTCCAGGATGCTGCAAGGGCCGAACCATCATCTCGGTTAGTCGAAGCTTTAGTGACTAACACTAATCATCACACTGGCGAAGACCATTGCCCCGACTATGAAGAATCTACTAGATATTCAATTATGTAGATTTCTCTGTGGATGAAGAAGATTTATAAGTGTACCATAATATCCCGAAAAAAGGTATCCATCTAGTATCTGCCCAACAATATCTCTTCTCATACAATGAGGCACCAAAATGGTGCCTCAAACAGTTTGACACCACTACAATGTACATCATGATCAAACAAGGGAATCGAGTAGCCTCCCTCAAACCTAAAGACATTGGCTCCAGATATCATCTTCCCACCCCCATGTTTTCTCTAAACAAACCATTCTTAAAAGGTTTTTCCCAAGAAAGAAAAGGATCGACAAAGTAGATGAAGCAATGGTGGGTAGATGAAGACAAAACCCTTAAACAAGGTTAGAAATCAGTTCCTACCCACAGGCTCAAAACTCTCTACAAGTTTTCGGTATCCATACTTTGTCGCCTATATGGGGAAGAAAAGAACACACATTTCCAAAATGACTGGTTGCCTTTGGCACACACCATCGTCAAAATGGGACAAATATTGAACTGGGTAGATATCTTAGTTTTCAACATATGTCTTCACACGAAGAATATCCCAGGTATGAAGAAACCATGTTTTGTATGTCGGCCTATATGATCAATGCTATTTGTTTCTCTATACAATTTCCTGACTTGGGGTGGAACTGGGACCAAAATAAACCTCCCATTCATGTGTATTGCTCTCAATTATGGAGCATTAATTGTAGACAATAGTTTTATGATATTTGAAATTTATTTCTCGCCCTATGCACTCTATCCTGTTTGGTTTCCCCAGACACAGAATATCCTTCGAGGCTAGGAATGGGATGAAATGGGTAGCTGACTAGTTCCTCTATAAGTATTACTCATTTATCAGGGTTTATGGGACCACCATAGCCCCACACCTTTTTCCATATTTCATCCCAGATCATTTGTTAATGAGGAAAATTGCATACCAAACCATGGGGTGAGGGGTTACTACACTATTGCAAACCAATAGTAAACAACTTTGGATAATCTTCCCTATCCACATTAGAAGCCACACTATTTCCAATGCTCAACATGCAAGGAAAGAAAAAAAGACACTACATGAGTTAACCCTATGCTTAGGAAAGCCTTGTTGGGCCCGAGATATGATCAATTTTATGACAATTATTATACATTTTTTCCACATGTACATATATGTTTTGCACCTTTTGAAGGAGCTTTTTGAAGAATTTTATGATAAAATGGTATAATCGGCATGAGGTATGTATAATTCATGTTTTATGATTAAATCAAGTTTAATTCATCATGTTTTATGGTTCCCAAGAGTTAATTCGTGGTTTTCTGCTGTTACAGGGAAAAACACACCATGTTTCTAGTTTCAGCACTTGATCCGGCACTCGTTCCAACACTCGTTCTGATACTCGATCCGACACTCTTCCAGCACCCAGTATTGCACAAAAACACAAGGCGAGTTGGTGGTTATGGTATTGGCGGCCAATGGTGGACAAATCAGGCACATGGGTTTTGTTTATCATCGCCCCCTCCAGCTACTAAGCTCAAGACAACTCGATTTCAGCTGTCCAAAGAGAGGGATTATTGGCTTCCTCTGTTTTGTTAGTTATCGCCGCATTTATTGTATTTTGCCGAATTTAGAGGTGGTTCGACCCTCCTGTGGTCGACCACTTGGGTTGTAAATGTTATAAATACCACTGAGGTGGTCAGATGATTGTTAAGTAGAAGAACCAACTAGAATAGGCATTAGAATTTCTAGAAAAACAATTTTGCTCTGTTTTTAGTTTTTACATTGCCAGAATTATGCCAGAACTGCATTTTTGGATTTTTATGGTGAATTTGGTCTGCTAAACTCGTGGTGTACTTTTAGAGAGTGAACACGACTTGTTGAGGGGCCCACCAATAGTCTGGTAACTGTCTTCATGTTTATTTTGCATTTCCTAATTTAAATTGCTCTCTTTTTATTTCCTGTACATGTGTATTTTTATTTAATTAATTAGTTTGTTGTAGCTTACTGTTTTACTTCTTTTTGCAGGTTAGATGATGATATGTGTTAGTATGTGTTGATTTCATAGATTAGAAAAGGCTTGCAAGTATCTCTCTCACTATACTAACCCTGTGTGCAACGTAGATGTTAAGTTGTGCTTTCTTTTATAATTTTACAGTAAGTTCAGAACAAAATTTTAATTAGAACATAACATAGTTTTAATTTGGGTTTCCTTTGACAGGGATTTTGATGGATGGATAGATTTACTTCCATTTTTTGAATCATAGCTTGCTTATCTTAGTTTACGTGGATTTCAATTACTTAGTATTGGTTAATGTAATTGTAAATTTACTTTTTAATATCATGATTTTAATCTCTGTTTTTAGTCATTTTCTTATCATAGTTTGAATGGTTAAAATATACATAGTATAGTTTTATTTCGCGCAACTTCCTTTCATAGATTAAAATGAAATTAAATTCCTTAGTTAGATAATGATGATCTCATTATGATGTTAATGGTTTATACATGAGTATGCAGGGTATTTGACATTACTTTTGTCATGGCTAAATTCTCCTTAGATTGTTTAATCCATACCTTTTATTTTTCCATTGAGATTATTGTTGAGTTTATACCATTGGAATTGTCCTTTGTTGTCAAGTGTCATCGAGATATCATCCGTCACCACCGAAGGAATTCACACAATCACCAGCATTATATTTGAGTGTTTCATAGATATAGTTTCTTTCTTTCATAGCTTAGGAGATAGTCTTATTTGCTGCTATAGGATAGATAGACTTTGCTTTGATAGATTAGATAACAGTTTGCTGAAGAATTAGTTGTTAGTCTTTCTTTCTTTCAATAGAATAGATTTCGTTTCATGCATTGCATTGAGCATTTAAATTTCCTTTCATGCATTAGAAATAGTTTTGCATTAGGCATTTAGTCTACTTGCCTCTTAGGCTAGGTAGTTGTTCAATGAAAAGTCTTTGCTTACTTGTCTATTTGCTTTCGTAGGTTAGTTAGTTTCCTTTGCTTACTTGTATTTTTCTTTAGTAGGTTAGTTAGGTGCATTTGCTTGTTTGTCTATTTGCTTTAATAGGTTAGATAGGTATTTTTGCTTACTTGCTTATTTATTTTCTTTCATAGGATAGTTTGTCATTGAATGTAGGTTGGCAAGTTAAATAAGTTTTCTTTTGTCATTTGCTCATTATGCTTAGTAGTTTGCTTTTGCTTATTATTTTCTTTACATAGAGTTTTCATTTGCTTTCTTAGGAACTATCCATCGATCCTTGGCCCAGAAGTACTTAGGTTACCTAGTTTCAAGTTGCTTAGTAGGGTTTGCTCATTAGATAGGTTTTCTTGAATAGATTAGTCTTAGATAGTTGCTTTCATTAATTAGATTATACTCCTACAAGCCTTTTACCTTTGGCATATATTTTGCTACAACTCTAAGTTTACTTACCCCGGGTTGACAATTTAATTGAGGGTAGTTTAGTGTCTTTTTTAGTACATATAAATCACCTAACATTTTGGCGTCGTTGTCGGGGAGTTGTCTCAAGGCAAGAATTAATTAGGAATTAGACCATTTCTAGACCTTAGCATTAGTTTGGTGGCAGGGGAACTTTAAGACAAAAGGTAAGAACCTGCGCATTTTCTATAGCAGGTTCCCCCAAACCCAATGGTAGTTTTTCTTTTTGTTTTTATTTTTCATGAATAGACCTAGGAATCAAATGGTATCTTTTTCTTTTTCTTTTTTCTTTCTTTCATGAATAGGCCTAGAGACCCACAAGGTAGATACATTAAATCAAAATCATACCTTTCAACCAAGGTTCCTTTCGATCTCTTTGGGGGAAGGAACGTTCCACTTATAAAATCTGCAGACCGATACCGAAAAACAGGAGCTAGCTCAACCCAAAGAGCTAAAATAGTCTCTGAGAAGACTAACACAGGGAGCACTATAGAAAAATAAATTGAAGCATCAAACATATTGGGATAGGAGGAAAGAACACTCAAGCCTTCCGCAGAACCAAACACTACATCTTTTGTTTTTACACCACCATCAGGAAATCCTAATTTTGAAGATATCATAGACCCTGAATAGGTGAATATTTTGTTTGGTAGCTCAGCCAATGTAATTATCTCTCAAATTGACATAGAAACATTGGAATCGATAATCTCAACCAGATCGAGTAGAGTCCCAGACATCCAATCAGTAGGAAGACCTTTTCATCAAAGAGAAACTTTGTTCTCTTCAAAGATAAAACCACTTAGGTACTCTTTTTTTGGATACCAAGCCAATATGGGTGATCAGGAGGACCATAACAATGTAAGACACGGGGAGGAAGAAGAAATTGGAAACCAAACCGAAACTACCTTCGAATTTCCTATTTTAGACACCACTCCAAATGTCAACATGAATAATATTCCTCTCTCAGCACTGCCTACCTTTTATGGTAAAAACAGTGAAGATCCAAAAACCTTCCTATTTGAATTTGACATCTTGTGCAGGAGCTACAACTATGTGCAAGATGCCAAGAAATTAAAACTCTTTCCTGCCACTCTCAAAGAATCTGCATTAAGATGGTTCATGGGGTTGGGAGAATCCAATATTAGGTCTTGGGAATCCATGAAAGACATCTTTCTTAAGAAGTACCAAGACTACTACAAGACCAAAGAGTCTCTTAATGACATATTTAAAGTCCAACAGTTATAAGACGAGACCCTTGAAGACTATATGGAAATATTTGGTTATATCTCCCAGAAGTTAAAATACCATGACCTCCCAGAGGATGCAGTTAGGGCTCTTTTCCTTAAGGGAATTTCAGAAGAATATTTAGAGATGCTTAACCTGATGGCATCAGGTGATATTTCTCATAAACCATTTTCTGAAATATGTGAAATGTGTAAAAACTACTCGAGTAGAGCCAAAACAAGAAAGAATGTTCAGGACCCTTACAATAGAAGCTTAAAACCAATTCGTTCAGGTGGTATTACAAGAGCAGAGATAGGGAACCTTCTAGAAAAATTCAAGACAAACATCCTAAGCACAATAGGTTCCCAGTTGAACACCCTTAAACTCAAAAAGAAACAGGAGGAGGAGAATGCAACAATGAGCATATATTTCCAAAGATGCAGAAGGAAGCATTCCTCAAGGGAATTCCCATTAGACAACATTTTAGCTTGTGGCTTCTATACAGAAGACCATTCAACTGAGAAATTTCCATCCTTGCCCAGTTTATTAGCCATCTATAGGAGTGGAGATCCTGGGGAGTCTTCTTATGCACCTAGGAGGCCATGGCAGCCTAGGAATCAACCCACATACCCAGATCTACAGTCTCAAGTTCCACCCTATTATCAACAACAATAGTGGAACTCACCGGGTTAGAAAAACTGGTCTACTCAGTACCAACATCCTTGGATTCAAGGATGGAATGGAGGACACAATCTAGGAAACCCTCAACCTCCACCTATTCCTATGTCCAACCATCCTTATCCTCAGTTCCCATCGAACACTCCATAGCTTCTGCCAGGATTCGTTCCACCACCTTTACCTCCTATCCCACAACAAAAACCCCTACAATATCAAAATGAAAGATCCCCAAGACCGACAATATTACCAGCACAGCCAGTGTCGAACCCCAATAATAATCCCCCTCAACCTCTTAACAATGTTGAGATGCAGGCCTTCCCGACATATGTCATTACTCCTGTTCCATTACAGGAAATTCAACTAAGATCGGGGAAAGTTATGGATAGGCAGAGACCTTCAGTAGTCATCCAGGAAGAAGCAGAAGAAGAAGAAACCACCCAACAACCCATGGATGACACTAGGTGGGAATATGTTATTATCCCAAAGAATCAAGAACCCAAGCTTCCCCAAAATGAACCTTCACAAATTACGAAGGTCCCTCCTTATCCAGATCGATTGGTAATCGAGAAACCTACCACCCGACCAGAATTTGACATTTTGAATGAATTGAAAAATATTTGTGTCAATATTCCTCTCCTTCAAGCCATTAAAGAAATTCCAATCTATAGTAAGGTAGTCAAAGAATTGTGTATTAAGAAGCCAGGTAGGAAGCAAAAGGACCCCTCTACAATACATTTGGTAGGAGGACTCTCTGAGTAAATATCAGAGCAGCCAAATCTAGCAAAGTATGGGAATCTAGGAAACCCCGTAGTTAACATAACCATTAAGAAGGTCTCCATCAGAAACACTCTCAGACCTAGGGCCAACCATTAATGTTATGACCGCTACTACCTTGGAACAATTATAGTTACAACCTCTTATTCGGCCTACCCCAACCATTTTGGAATTAGCAGATAAGACTAGGGTTATACCTGAAGGGATTTTAGATGATGTCATGGTTACTTTAGCCTCATGGGAGTACCCAATATATTTCCTTGTCATTCATTCAAAGGATCCTACCAAAGGCCATCCCGTTATTTTGGGAAGACCTTGGCTAGCCACAACCAATGCATTTATTGGCTGTAGAGAAGGAGAAATGACCATCTCGAATGGTCTCTCTATCCAGAAGCTCACCATTTACCCTCCAGCTCAACCTATTATGGATAATCTATCGTGGCTTGAATTCCCATACAAGAATGAGGAATGGGAAGAACTCGTATTTCCTAGTGACCATGCAAGGGCACTTCAGCAACATACACTAGAAAATGTGCTAAACCAGTTCATTTCTGCTATCACATGTGTGTATTTTCCACAGTCTTTTCCCCAATTTGAGTACATGTTTGGGGAAGAATTTCAAGAACAATTAGACCCATCCATTTTGTCTTCGACATATTTTATTTTTGAGATAGATGAGTCTACCATGTCTTATACTATGCCCTACGAGATTAGTCCAGGGAAATTCTTACATATAAACTCCGGGCTAGATACAGACCAACAGAAACAATTAGTAGATATCCTTAAAGAACAATCAATATCATTTGCCTGGGAATACATTGACATGAAGGGTATACACCCTGACACATGCATCCATCATATATACACCCAGGGGGAAGTAACACCTGTTAGGCAACCCCAAAGAAGGTTGAACCCAACACTCAAATACATAGTGAAGGAGGAAATCCAAAAGTTGTTAAATATCGAATTTATCTATCCCATCTCCAACAGTAAGTGGGTATCCCCACTTGTAGTGGTTCCAAAGAAAGTGACCGGGAAATGGAGAATTTGTGTTGATTTCCGGGAACTCAACAAGGCCACTCTAAAAGACTACTTTCCTCTTCCTTTCATTGACCAAGTTCTAGATACCTTGTCTGGAAAGAAGTACTTTTCCTTTATATATGGGTACAACGGGTACAAATAGATTCTTATAGCACCCGAGGACCAGGGCAAGACTACCTTTACTTGTCCATGGGGCACCTATGCCTATAGGGTCTTACCATTTGGATTGTGTAATGCTCCTGCCACATTTCAACGAGCAGTATTAGGGATATTTTTTGATCTTATTCATGATTGTCTGGAGGTCTACATGGATGACTTCAAAGTCTATGGAAACACTTACCAAGAATCCTTAGACAACTTAGAAAAAGTCCTCATCATATGCTAGGAAACAAACCTATCTTTAACATGAAAAATGAAAAATGTTGTTAACTGAAGGAGTGGTTCTAGGACATCATGTTTCATCTGAAGGGAGAAAAGTCGATCCTACAAAGATTGAGGTCATTGTCAGACTTCCACCCCCCAAGACTCAGAAAGAGGTGAGAATCTTTCTTGGACATGTTGGATATTACCGACGGTTTATTGAAAATTTTACAAAGATTGCTGCACCTATGTTTGGATTATTGCTAAAAGATGTTGATTTTGTTTGGACTGACCATTGTCAAACTGCCTTTGAAACTCTGAAAGCCAAGCTGTCTGTCGCACCAGTTCTTAGAGGGCCCAATTGGACTCTCCCATTTCATATATCCATTGATTCCTTTGACACTGCAATCGAAGGGGTATTAGGGAAGAAAGAGGACCAGCAGTCCTATGCTATTTATTTTATAAGCAAGAACTTGTCCCCTTCTGAGTTGAACTACATAGTCACTGAGAAGGAATTCTTGGTAGTTTTTCATGCTATTAACAAATTTCTTCATTAAATTACAGGTTATGAAGTATTTGTACACACTGATCATTCTGCCATTAGGTTTTTCATGAACAAACCTATAACTAATGGTCGAGTATCTAGGTGGCTCTTGTTATTGCAAGAATTTAATATCACTGTGCTTGACTGACCTGGAAAGGATAATGTAGTAGCTGACTTTCTTTCCTGAATAAACAACGAGGATGATGATATCACTGTAGATGATAGTTTCCCGGACGAGCACCTCTTTTCCCTCTCTGTCAATACCCCATGGTTTGCGGATATGGAAAACTATTTTTCCACTAGGAAGTTACTGTCTCATTTGTCACCTCATGAAAAGAGAAAAATTATTACACAAAGTGCTAATTACTCTTGGGTTGGTCATGATCATTTTTCACACAGGTCCTGATTTGATTATTCGTAGATGTGTCCGAGAGGACGAGGTACCTAATATACTACGAAGTTGTCATGATGGACCATGTGGTGGCCATTTTTCTGACAAACGTTCAACATATAAGGTGTTACATTTAGGTTACTATTGGCCTAGCATTTTCAAAGATGCTGCCAAGTATGTGAGAAGTTTTGATAGTTTCCAAAGGTTAGGAAGACCTACATCATCTGAAAAAATGCCCTTGCAGGAACAAGTTATGATAGAAACCTTTGAAAAATGGGTCCTCGACTTTGTAGGACCAATTTCACCCATGTACCATAGGAAGAACTATATCTTGGTTTGTACAGACTATGTCACCAAATGGGTAGAGGAAAAATCCCTATTTAGGGCCACAAAGAAGTCTGTTGTCGAATTCATCTATGAAGACATCTTTACCTGCTTCGATGTCCCTCATGAAATTGTTACTGACCAAGGCACTCAATTCACTTCCAAGCTGATGAAAGAGATAACAGAGAAATATGGGATTAAACATTGTAAATATTCTCCATACCACCCGAAAGACAATGGTCAGGTAGAATCCACAAACAAATTTTTGGAAGCCATCTTGACCAAGACTATTCAGTTACATCACTGAGATTGGGCTGATAGGCTCCCATAGGCTTCATGGTCATACCAAACTACCTGGAGAAATACCACTGGGCATACCCCTTATGAGCTAGTGTACGGGAAACAAGTACTTTTACCAATAGAATTCCAAGTAAGGACCTTCCGTATTGCCGCAGAATTAGGATTGAACCTGGATGAGGCTCAGAAGAAACGAGCCCTACAGTTGAATGAGTTGGATGAAATCAGGCAAGATGCCATCCAACGAACAATATTGGTCCAAAACTAGAGGAGAAATTGGCATCAAAAGTTTATTAAAAGGAAACACTTCCAGCCTAGTGATTGGGCCCTGTTGTTTGATTCCCAGTCCAAAACTTTCAAAGACAAACTTACAACCCATTGGTTGGGCCCTTACGAGGTAGACATTGTATATGACAATGGAGCTGTAAAAATTAAAACAATTGACGATGGACAAGTCTCCTTTGTGGTAAACGGACACCGACTTAAATTTTATCATAAGCCCATTTCCAGAGAGGATTTTCTACAGGTCATGTCAGCTAACAAGGCATTGGCCTTAGTAGATGGGGAAGACCCCCTTGTTCTTGAAAAGTTTTTTTAAAGATTTCCTACTGTATATATGTAAATAGTTTTTGTTAATAAGGAAATTCTAAGAGGTTTCCTATAAGTATTTATTTCACCAGGAGTACACAATTTCAAGATCTTTCTTCACAACATTGTTATACTTGAATTTTGTGTCTGCTAAAGCATCAAATGAATAGTGACTTACTGTAATTAGCCATGTTTTTGCAAAATTATCATTTTTAAGGCATTCTAAAGCAGTTGCTCTTGAAACTCTTCACCACTATATAAGGAAGTGATACCATAACTATCAAGCCTAGAGGTCTCTCGTACAGTTTTTCCAAGAAACCTGAGTAAGTAAGTCAAGGGTATTTATCAAAGAGTGTTCATGCTCTTTTCATCAATGTGTGAGCAAAAAGTGAGCACTTACATGCCTAGTTGGGCTCTTCTAGTCATGACAGCTGTAATGCAAAAGGTTAGAAAGAAAACAATAAAGGTATCAACAAGAATTAAACAAGAACTAAATAACAACATGAG
>ML797432.1:291973-328703 GCA_009831015.1 Picea engelmannii
AGCCGATCCATTAGTGGTTGGGAGGCCGACCAGCTTCATAAATGCGCCGTTTGGCAGGCGCGCGGGTTTTGCACCCCACAGCCGCGCATATGCGCCCTATGTATGAATATAATGCGCGCATGCGCTAGTTTACCATGGGCGCGATGCGCTTTTTAATATTTTTAGCCAACTTTGTATAGTTTTGGCCCTTTTTATGTGCTGTGGAGTTAATCCTTGTGCCATGGATGATTGTTTTTCTGTGTTGATGATGTTGAGTTCTTGTCGCCCTGTGCGGACGAAATTTCAGTCATAACAAAGAGTAACAGGGAGGTCTCATTAGCAGTTAGTCATGGAAACATCATAATAATTACAAAAGAAGAAAGTGAGTTGAGCCTAGAGATACCCTTATGTTATTTCTCGATGGTACCATCCACTACACACTAAATAGCTTGATTATATCATATCTTTAGATAGGCCACATCCACTTAAGTACCCCTTACATCAGGACAACCACTAATAATATAATGGAAAGTCATCCTCTAACATAAACACCATCCCAATTGAAAAGAAAAAAGAAAGAAAAATTGTTTTCAGAGCTGTCCCCCCATCTTATTGCATAAGAAAACTTATATTAAAATCTTAAAAGATGGAGGACCAGTCTCTGAGGGTTTAAGAGGCTAACCCGTCGAGATACTGAACAGGTCTGCTGGTAGCGGGTACCGACCTATGGTATGACTAGGTAAACCTGCCGAAGTACTGAACAATGTTGCTGGCTGCTGGGCATTCTACGTAGTGAGGATGATGATCTGACATAAATAAACATTAAATCTAAACTTGTCCTGATGTACGACATTACTTGCAGACAAAGATGACATGGAATATGTGTGGTTAAGATAAGGTTAATGAACTCTATACACTTTCCATTGGGAAATAACTTTAAGACCATCTTGAAACTCTCTTGCCTACCTCTTCTTATCTATATATAGGATCTCTTATCCTATAGGTGGGGGCCATCTCCTAACTATCTCGTTAGACCAATCTGTGAAATTTCATCTTTACACTTGACATACTGTAAATCTTCGGCTATTGGGGGATACTGACTAGTTTCCTATATTTTTTATTGTGAGGTGTCACAATACTTAGGTGTGGGGGAGGGGTTCATGAGTTGACAAATGATCATTGCCTAGAGAAAAGAGTCTTTGCAAGAATTTTTGTATTATTACCATGATACAGGTTATTACATTGATAGTCATGTTATTTTTAAATGCTTAATTCCTGTGTGTTATACATTACTGAACTCATGCTTAACAAACGACTCTTTATTGATTATTTAATAGACCACTCTTTATTGGTTATCTTCCATTACAAGCTGCATACTATAGATTTGACAATACATGTTTTATGCTTTCTATAACCCGTTCATTATAGGTTTTGACATTATATGTCATATGAAAGAAGAATGAGTGAGCATGGAGCACTCTGCCTCTGCTCATTAACCACTATGGTTGTCAAAAACACTTCAAAATTGTAGGCTATCCATTATAAGAGGCGAAAATGAACTTAACACAGGAGTACTAGATGAAGTACCGTATGAGGTGCCAGATGAGATGTCGTTTGAAGTGCCATTGAATTGCACACCAGTAACTGTCCTAGATTCCAAGTAACCAGAATTCAATTATATTCAATTACATTGGTTGCATGCATTGATTAAAAGATGCCTCATATGGTTATGATCAAATGTCCAAGTCAAAAGACTTGGACATTGATATAAATATGCACCAATCCATTGCTCCCAAGCTTGCCATCGAATTCGAATCTCCCACACATGGCAGCTCGCGTGCACATGTGGGCAATGTACTCCACCATAAGAGCATCCAAAATCGGGCTGGGCACTCTATTATTTCATTTTCCCTTTCCATTTTCTCTGCCCTGCATTAAGGAATCGCACCCAACCTCTGTCAAATTCTTCCTCTGTTTTAATTTCACTCAGACTGTGCTAAACCTGTGCCATCTCTTGGCCCGTTCACACCCTTGTTTGGTAAAATTCACCCTCTGTTCCAATCGCATTCAGACCGTGCCCAATCCGTGTCATTGCTTGGCTCAATTTCTTCCTTTATTGGTGAATTCAAACTCTTTCACAATGCCCAGGAGATACGAATCCTCCTCCTATGCAGAATTGTTTGCCATTCCATAATTCGTAGTGCAGGGAAGTGTTCTTGCATGCTGGCTGGGGGCCATTTTTGTCTAGTTTGCAAGGCCATGATGATGGTCTTTTTATGCAATTTGTCATTGGTTTTGATGGCAAGATATCACATATAGAGTCTCTCAACTTTGCAGTCACAGAAGAGTCAATTGTTGATGCAACAAAACTCCCAAGAATGGGAGATCGATGGTTCAAGAATCATCAATTGTCGTGCTCAAGTTACAATAGGGTGTTTTAGCCAGAATTCGAGAAAATTTCAGGAGCGAAAGGGTATGCTAAGGAGTGGATAAAGCCAGAATTGGTCAATCCCCTCATCATCATCACAAGGTTAATTACATGTGAAGGTAGATACTCCACCTTCAAAGCTTGTCATTTTAGATTGTTGCCTCATTTTCTGTTCAATAAACCCTTGAAATTTCCCTTTTCTTTTCTCAAAATCTTGGAGAAGATGTCCTCTCAAGTGAGGAAAAATGTGACTAACCCCCACAATAGTCTCTTCCACCATAGTTTTATCAAACTCCTCATTCTTACCGAACTAGAGAAACAAGGGCAAAGTTGGGATGCCTTTATCTACCAATTTGCAAACCCCCACTTGACAATTAAGACCGGCAGAAAGCCACTTAGCCTAAAAACTATCTCTCCATCCAAGCCTCACTCTCCAAGAACTCCAAACTCCATTGCACAAACCCTCTCTTTGCCAGAACAATACCAAAAGCTTGTTGACATTCCTACTTCTTCATCAGGGAAAAAGACCAAGAACAAAGACCAAAAGAAGCCTATTGTTGACCCCCCAATGCCTTCATTTTCTCTTGATCCTACACCTAAGAAGCCCCAAGAAGTAATGCAAAAATACTTTCCCTTCATTCCCACAAACAAGAGCAGAGCCAACCGATTTGGTAAGGGACCCTTTCGGAAGAGTACCCGGAACATAAGAACCAAGCCTTATGCAAAACCTCCACCTGCTTCAGATCCTATCCAAGTGTCCTCTGACCTTGAGAACCCTCATAAGAATCCTATAGAAGTCTCTGCGGATGGATTAGAGCCACTAAGGAAAACAAAATTAGAACCTACGTCACCTTTACGATCTCCCATCACTCCTACTTCACCTATGCCCAATCTAGATCCTAAAATTGATAGATTTTACACATCCCTCAAAGGATCTAAGCCTTCCTCGGAGATCACTAATTCTATTTCAACCATAGAGAAGCTACAAAAAGAAAACCATCAGTTTCTTCAATAGTTGGAAGAGAGGAAGATAATAGATGCACACCTTCATCATGACAATGCAATCCTTCAGGAAAAAGTTAACTCCCTTCAATGGTTGGTTGATGGGATGACCCAATCTAACCACAGCCTCAAAGCACAATTAAAGCAACACAAGAGGCACAAGGCTAAGCCTACACAACAAGAAGGAGAAGCTTCCAAAGCCGATCCTCCTCAACAAGCCTAGTTCTAAGGGGTAACTTCTTTTTGTTTGCAGTGGGACCTGCAAAGTCGTAGGTGTGGGGGTAATTTTGGGCCCAAGATATGATCATTTTTATGATGGTCATTATACATTTTTTCCGCATGTACATATATGTTTTGCACGTTTTCAAGGAGCTTTTTGAAGAATTTTATGATAAAATGGTATAATCGGCATGAGGTACGTATAATTCGTGTTTTATGATTAAATCAAGTTTAATTCATCATGTTTTATGGTTTCCAAGAGTTAATTCATGTTTTCCTGTTGTTACAGGGAAAAATGCACCATGTTTCGAGTTCTGACACTCGTTCCGGTACCCGATCCGACACTCATTCCAACACCCAGTATTGCACAAAAACGCAAGGCGAGTTGGCAGTTATGGTATTGGCGGCCAGTGGTGGATAAATCAGGCACATGGGTTTTGTTTATCATCACCCCCTCCAACTACTAAGCTCAAGACAACTCGATTTCAGTTGTCCAAAGAGGGCGATTATTGGCGTCCTCCATTTTGTTAGTTATGGTCGCATTTATTGTATTTTGTCGAATTTAGAGGTGGTTCGAGCCTCCTGTGGTCGACCACTTGGGTTGTAAATGTTATAAATACCACTGAGGTGGTCATATGATTGTTAAGTAGAAGAACCAAGTAGCATAAGCATTAGAATTGCCAGAAAAACGATTTTGCTCTGTTTTTAGATTTTACATTGCCAGAATTATGCCAGAACTGTTTTTTGGAATTTTATGGTGAATTTGGCCTGCTAAGCTCGTGGTGTACTTTTAGAGAGTGACCATGACTTGCTGGGGGACCCACCAGTAGTCTGGTAATTGTCTTCATGTTTATTTTTCATTTCCTAATTTAAATTGCTCTCTTTTTATTTCCTGTACATGTGTGATTTTATTTAATTAATTAGTTTGTTGTAGCTTACTATTTTACTTCTTTTTGCAGGTTAGAGGATGATATGTGTTAGTATGTGTTGATTTCGTAGATTAGAAAAGGCTTGCAAGTCTCTCTCTCACTATACTAACCCCGTGTGCAATGTAGATGTTAAATTGTGCTTTCTTTTATAATTTTAGAACAGAACATAGTTTTAATTTGGGTTTCCTTTGATAGGGATTTTGATGGATGGATAGATTTACTTCCATTTTTTGAATCATAGCTTGCTTATCTTAGTTTACGTGGATTTCATTTACTTAGTATTGGTTAATGTAATTGTCAATTTACATTTTAATATCATGCTTTTAATCTCTGTTTTTAGTCATTTTCTTATCATAGTTTGAATGGTTAAAATAGACATAGTATAGTTTTATTTCACGCAATTTCCTTTCATAGATTAAAATTAAATTAAATTCCTTAGTTAGATAATGATGATCTCATTATGATGTTAATGGTTTATACATGAGTATGCAAGGTATTTAACATTACTTTTGTCATGGCTAAATTCTCCTTAGATTGTTTAATCCATTCCTTTCATTTTGCCATTGAGATTAGTATTGAGTTTATACCATTGGAATTGTCCTTTGTTGTCAAGTGTCATCGAGATATCATCCATCACCACTGAAGGAATTCACACAATCACCAGCATTATATTTGAGTGTTTCATAGATATAGTTTCTTGCTTTCATAGCTTAGGAGATAGTCTTATTTGCTGCTATAGGATAGATAGACTTTGCTTTGATAGATTAGATAGCAGTGTGCTGAAGAATTAGTTATTAGTCTTTCTTGCTTTCAATAGAATAGATTTCCTTTCATGCATTGCATTGAGAATTTAAATTTCCTTTCATGCATTAGAAATAGTTTTGCATTAGGCATTTAGTCTACTTGCCTCTTAGGCTAGGTAGTTGTTCAATGAGAAGTCTTTGCTTACTTGTCTATTTTCTTTTGTAGGTTAGTTAGTTGCCTTTGCTTACTTGTATTTTGCTTTAGTAGGTTAGTTAGGTGCCTTTTCTTGCTTGTCTATTTTCTTTAATAGGTTAGATAGGTGTTTTTTTCTTACTTGCTTATTTATTTGCTTTCATAGGATAGTTTCTCATTGAATGTAGGTTCGCAAGTTAAAGAAGTTTTCTTTTGTCATTTTCTCATTATGCTTAGTAGTTTGCTTTTGCTTATTGTTTGCTTTACATAGAGTTTTCATTTTCTTTCTTAGGAACTATCCATCGATCTTTGGCCCAGAAGTACTTAGGTTACATAGTTTCAAGTTGCTTAGTAGGGTTTGCTCATTAGATAGGTTTGTTTGAATAGATTAGTCTTAGATAGTTGCTTTCATTAATTATATTATACTCCTACCAACCTTTTACCTTTGGCATATATTTTGCTACAACTCTAAGTTTACTTACCTTGGGTTGAAAATTTAATTGAGGGTAGTTTAGTGTCTTTTTTAGTACATATAAATCACCTAACTAGCCTAAAGGCCATGATCCTCCTGAACTAGCAATTAGTCATGTCAGGTATGTCAGCCTCACCCATCCCAATATCCATTTTTTCAATTTTGAGGAAGATAATTTTAAGTGAACACTCTCATATGATGAAATCCTACACCGTTTGTCTCAAAGAAAGAGCTTGAAATTGAACAAGAAGAGTTCAAGAAGGCAACTTTAAACGAAGTCCAGAGGTTGCTTCAATTAGAATAGGATACCGACATCACCAAAGAGTAGGATACTACCAAAAACTAAGAGCATATTGAACAGAAAAGGCTCCAAGATGAGAAATACTATCAGAAAAGACAATATGAGGAGAAGAACATAAAATAACATGAGTGTATGGCACATCAGGTTGCACTAAAAAAGAAGAAAGAAGAAGAAGACAAAATGTTGGTTAAAGAAGAAGAATCCAAGTGGCTAGCAGATAAAGAACAAGCCCAGAAATTGGTTGAATATGTAGAGAAAAATGATTAGTTGATGAGGTTGAAGCTAAGAGGAAATTTGATGAGATATTGAAGAAGAATTTAAACTAGACACTAAGCACTCCATTGAAAACCAACCTGGGAATTGTGAACATACCTCCTCTGGAATACACTCCCATAAGAAACATTCCAGGAGACTCCTTCGTCTCCTCCCAAGCCATGAATTTTGAGGGCTCTGTAGTAGCTATTGGAGATTACTAATTCGATAAAAAAACGAGAAGAATCGAGAAAACATCGGTGAATAGGAAGAGAGAAGACACCAGGTCAAATTCATATGCAGGAAGGGTATTAGAGTGAAAAGTAGGTCCTGACCCAAAATAGAACACGGTCCAAGCAGTTTCAACACTTAACACTTTTGCAGGGTTAAATGCCTTGTCTTTCCTTGAGGTAACTAGCACCCTCATCACTACCAAGAACATAGTAGTCGAATTGGAGACAGAGTTAAAAAGGTGTAAAGGACAAATTCACCATAGATTTCCAGGAAGCTATGAAAGAAATTGAGGGCCTCAATTCCAAGAAGATCAATAGATCCCTACAAGCACAAAGAGACCAGATGAACATAGAATTTGAAAAGCGGATGCAAATCCAATGGGACACCCACATAAATGAGTTAGAAGTGGAAAGACAAAAACACAATACAACCCTAGAAAAGACCATATCCTCAACATGCACCGTGGAATCCATCAAGGCACATGCACTAGAATTAAGTGAAAAAATTGCGATAGAAAAGAACAAGCTCCTCAATATTTTAAGTAACATACAAGCTGAGTGACAGGAACAACTTATGATGTAAAACACATTGATAGATAATCAAGGATCATATCAGAAAGAAAGAAAATCCTTTGAGGATATGATTAGTTGGTAGGACATGCACCAACCTCCACCTACCACACTACCAGTATATTTGAAGAGGGAAATACTCGGGTATCATATGCTCTTCAACACCAGCAGACCTCTCTCCATAAGTGCCCGCTCCACCCAAGGAGTAGCGGCTGACACTTTCTCAAAATTGTGGAAATGAGAAAATGATATCTTTGAAGAGGCATCATCCATCCCGTGGGCTTCAAGCCCCTATGAAGGTCCAAGTGACCTAGCCCCTCCATGGAAAAGCTTACACCTGGAAAGGTCTTGCAAAGACAAACAAGTACGCCCTCCATGGGTCCACAAGTCACATGTATCATTCCAAGTAAGACATATTTAATAAAAGAACCACCCAAACAAGTGTATTAAGTCCCCCCTTTTCAAATTAAACAAATGCTTAAAGACCTTATACAACTTGCCAAATTTAAGTATGGGAGGGTTGTCATTGTGCCCTATTGGGTAGATCAATCCCCAAGTCAAGGAGTGTTTCTCAAGAATACCCTCTCTAATTCATGAAAAAGAGTATGATGTGGATGGGGGTACGACTTTTGGGCATGAGGTTTCTTGACATACAAGGGCTCATATTGTCTCATTTATGGGTGCCTTTGTAGAGGGTGTGTTGCATCCTCGTTTGCAATGCAACCTTTTTCCAAGACATTTATTTTCCATTAATTGATTATGGTCCAAAACATTGAGTGCTATATGAAATGGAGAGTAAGGAGAATATCAATTCCACTTGAAGCTAATAATACATTGAGTGTCATGTGCAAGGAAAGTAAAATATACCGCAAATGCATTCCTTCAACAAGCGGGACATTTATTAATTATGTGTTTTTCTTTTTTACAGGCCCCTGAATTTTTGGGAGAAGCATTTCATTTCTCTTGGGACCTTAGGGAGAGAATCTAGAGGATAATATATGGCTCTTATATCTTTCTATCTACAACACCTCTGGGCCTTTAGCCCCTTCTACCCATGAAATAAGGTACAAGCCCTTCTTGGGGTCAATAATCTCAAAAACCCAAAAGATGAGGAAAAAGAGGGGAATACACATGGAAAGTGGTGAGTATGGATGGGAACGATATGATGACCCTTCAAGGATACCCCCTAGTAGCAACCCTTTTCCCAAGGGTGAGCCACTTGCTAGAAAACCATGTCAACCACCAAGGTGAAATGAGGGAAAAGGTATAATTTCCAAGAATTTTTTTTCATAATAATGAAAGGCTCTCTGCAACATCATCAAATGCTTCAATTATTAAAATGAAACTTACCACGAGAATAGACTTGTTACCTCATAAATCAAGACCTTTTTTCCTCTGTGGGCCAAGCTAGTGTGGTGGACATTGTTTCTATCAATCAATGGTGATGTGTAGTAAGAGGAGGGCCTCTGTCCACTCATCTGGATCTCGACACTCCATGTCTTCAACCTGCGGGCCTTGAGACATCATATCCTTAGTTTCCCCTATAAATGGGGGGGAAAAGCCCCTCAGTGAACTTCCCTCACCAATGTCAGTTTCTATCCAGTAAGTACTAAGTTGCATACCTTTATCGCTCTAGTCTGGCTCAGAGTCTTCTCTGTTTCAGGGAGATAATCATGAAATTGGACAAGCTTCCTATTTTATTCAAGGAAATATTTCCACTTTCTCCTTCTCTTAGATTTGCACCAGTGAACATCTTTGTTCACTGCACCCTTAACCTATGAGTGCATTACTCCCTTACTCTTCCTCGGAGTATTCTCCTCTATGCACTGTGTGCTCTCTTCCATTGCTTGTTGATTTTCACACTTCTTCCTATGTCTGTGTCGCTCATCCCTTGTATCTGCATGTGTATGTATTTTCCTTTTGGTGATGTTTTTCACCTTTAGCCTCTTCCCCTTCCAATCCTTGGGACTCTCGTGGATTCTGTGAGATGCAACATGTTATCTGAAGTCCAAATTTTCTGAAGGGGAAAATTTGTGGTGTCCTATTCGTCAGGTTGTTAAATCGAACCCTTTCCTTCTTCAAGAGACCAAACTGTCAGTAGTTATTAACTCCTTCAACCACAAATCTAACTTCTATTACTAGTCACGTGGATTCATATTGATCTAGGTACACTGGTAGGTGTGATCTCATGTTTTCACACATAAGCTATCTTTCTAAGAAACATTTCTATTTTCTTCACTCAAGCATCTCATCTTCACCTCATCTGTCCACTTCATCAATTCCACATGTGATATCATGGATACTAATTTCAAGGATTTTCCCTCATCTATTAGTTTTCTGGTGTTTTCATTAATCAAAACATGATTACAAACTTCATAAACATAATCATATGAAGTCTTAAGCATAATTATAGTTATGGGGGAAAACAGGGTGTTACAGAGCTCCCTAAATCTTGACACCCAAATCCTTAGCCACAATGGGATGTTATTCTATGATTTGATCCCGAAATAAGTCTAGAAGGTATAACTTCCTCATCAACTACAACATATCCATTGAATCTCAATCGATTGGTGTGAACATAAACCAATTTGTAAGCTTTATGACTGTCGGTGTACCTTGTGACCATCAATTTATTTCTCTTAGGGTATAACTTGGATCTATTCTCAAATGGAATCCAGACAAAGGAAATAAAACCAAATACCTTAAGAAGACTAACTTTGGGCTTCCTCCCAAACCATGCTTCTTTGGGTTTTTTTCCTTCACTGCCATCATGGGAGATGTATTCAATAGATACATTGTTGTGAATACTTCCTCAACCCAAAACGTATTGGTAACATACCTATTCTCCATCATACATTGGGCCATATTTCTGATAGAGAATTTCTTCCTCTCAACCACTCCATTCTATTGTGGGGTGTAGCGAATTGTCTCTTGATCCCA
This sequence comes from Picea engelmannii, assembly GCA_009831015.1. Classification (NCBI taxonomy): domain Eukaryota; kingdom Viridiplantae; phylum Streptophyta; class Pinopsida; order Pinales; family Pinaceae; genus Picea; species Picea engelmannii. The sequence continues at coordinate 302,235 of ML797432.1, forward strand.
TGTTTAGCCCAAAATTTATATAATTATTTTGAACATAATATCCCACCATTAGTTCTAAGAGTGATAGTGTGACAACCTGATTCTTTTTCTACTAATGCTTAAAACTTATGAAATTCATTAAACACTTCATATTTCAATTTCAGAAAATACACCCCCATTTTCCTACTATATTCATCAACAAATAGACGAAAATAATTGGAATTGGTAATTGATTCCTTGTTCATTGGTCCACAAACGTCTACATTGTTGATGATTTCATCGTCGTGTGACATTCTCCAGTTCATTTTCCTTTGGACTAAGTTGAGACGATCTGTGAAAGAGCCCATGTGTTGGGTGTGCCCATGTGATGGGTGTGCGTCAGACTCTAGATTGAGTTGTGATGATGTGTGGTCTCTTGTATACTCCTTTGGACTGGGTTGAGATGACTTGAGATGGTCTCCTTCCTTGTACTCCTCCGGACTGAGTTGAGTCGGCTTGAGATGGTCTCTTGCCTTGTACTCCTATGGACTTAGTTGAGTCGGCTTGATATGGATCTCCGGATGATACTCCTATGGAATTAGTTGAGTTGATCAGTTGAGAGTGACATCCCTTTGGGTGAGAAAAAGTGGGTGTGTCCCCAGTGGCTGAGCACTAGAGGATGTGTGGATCCCTTGCTATATTGTCTGAGAGTAATATTTTTTGCAACCCTAATTTGTGTTGTAAAGGGTACAAGTCAGCCCCACCATGTAGAAGATAATTAATATTGTGTAATGATTAATTATATTTTAATTTGTTCAGGTCAGCCCTACTGTTCCAATAGACACATCTATTTGATGTAATAGGATTTGTATAAATAAGAGATAGATCCGCATTGTGGATCATATCTCTCACTTGAAAAATGCATGGTTTGAATTTACGAGGACTAAAGTGAGAATTTTTCTAGGCACTAGTCCTTCTTGGTCATAGAAGCACCCTCTTGTGTGTTAGGGTTTGGTGGTGGATGGTGGATCTTCTCTTTGAAATATAAGAAAAGGATTGTTGGGTTTTTCCCTTGGTTGAGAAGGGTTTTCCGAGGATACCTCTTGTGTTCTTGTGCATCATTATGTTAGGAACCAAATACCAAGATAGCATATAAAAACCTCAGAATAAGTACTCAACGCCTTGAAAAAGAAATAATTTAAGATAATAAGCCTCTTCGAAGGGGAAACCTCCTTATACACCACATAGATCTCCCAATACAAGATGATTCCAAATTAAAAGGTATCCTTGGTATATATAGGAGACTAGGAGGTACAATTACAACTAATGGACCCAAGCCGACATAAATAAAATAACATTACTAATGTAATATGCCCCAATTAAGGGGTAATGTGCCACTTTTTACGGCTTAACATGCCCCTTCCCTTGAGAAAAGTGTTGTCCACAACACTTGAGTAATTATGGATGCTTCTGTATAAAAGACTCATCTTCCCAAGTGGAATCTTCAACAGGTAGTTTCCTCCACTTAATGAGATACTCTGAAATGGATCTATTCCTCAGTTGGCGAATTCTCATGTCAGTGATAGCTTCAGAATTCAATATGATTTTTCCTTCCTCATCAAGTTATGGAAATATAGTTTGAACTGGGATCTTGTCACCTATAACCTTCTTTAAGAATGAAACATGGAAAACTGGGTGTACTCATGAAGATGCAGGTAACTCCAATTTGTATTCCATAGTACCAACCTTTTGCAACACCTTATAAGGGCCATAATACTTTGGTGATAATTTATTATCCTTCTTGGCCTTCTTGAGGGACATCTGTTTGTATGGTTGCAGTCTTAAAACCACCCAAATCCATACTTCAAAAGTTCTTTCACTACGATGTTGATCTACTTGTTGTTTCATGTGATTCAGTGCCATGGTCAGGTTGTCCTTTCATATTTGGAGAACTTGTTGTTGATGATTGATGTTATCTTCTATTGCTTGAACCTTATATTTTTCTTTGAGAGAATAAGTCATGGAAGGAGGGTGGTATCCATAGAGTGCCATAAATGGTGTCATTTTTGTTGTAGTATGAAAGAAAGTGTTATACCACCATTCTGATAAGGGTAACCATTTGAACCATTGTGTTTATTTATCAGAGACAAAGAAATGAAGGTATCCTTCTAGACATCTGCTCACTATCTCAGTTTGTCCATCAAATTGAGGATGATAGGATGAGATATGAGCAAATTGAGTACCCAAACAAGAAAATAATTGTGTCCAAAAATGTCCAGTAAAGATGGGATCTCTGTCACTTACAATAATCTTTGGGCTTCCATGTAGCTTTTGAAGTGTCTCCATGAATGCAGTGACAACTGTATTGGCTTTGAAGGGATGAGAGAGTTCACAAAAGTGTGCATACTTGGTCATTCTATTAACAATCACCATGATGACACTCTTTCCTTCAGACTTTGGTAACCCTATGATGAAATCCATGGAAACCTCCTCCCAACGCTGACTAATGGTTGTAAAAGACCTAGGGTCTTAATTGTTTCCACCTTGTTTTGTTGGAAAAGAAAACATTATGCCACATGTTAGCGTCGGAATTCACTCCTGGATTGCAGCAGGAGCAGAGCCCGACGCCCATCAGTTTATGTCACGATTTGTTTAATGGGGTGATCGAATGGAAGTTAACTCAGAACGATGTGGTTCTAACTCCGAAACTAAGCTAGGCGTGCATGGGCAAGTGAGGTCTTGGATAAATTTAGACAGTGAGTTGTAGTAAGGGTGAGTAGGGGGAAGACTTGTATCAGAGAGATGAAAAGGTCCCTCATAAACATCAGGTTTCTAACAGACTGTAGGGGAAGACGTCTAAATGCAAGATCTTCTTACATTCAAACGTAGAAAACTAGAGAATACAATGATGCCACAATAAATCCTTTATCATAACATAATTGCATAAATTTGTGTGAATCCGTCGATCACGAACTCTCTCAGTATGAGATGAAAACTAGATGGAATAAGAAAGACTGTCTGCCATAAAACAAGAAATCTCACATACAGATGCATAACCAGAAAACTCGAGTTTCTATTAAAACTTTACAATCAGGAGCTACGCTCTACCATCGATAGATTACAAAATACAAAGACTGAGTCTATATACTCAGAAACTTCTCCTAACAGCGGTGTGCTCAGTCATCCAAGGCTTGGTGTCCTTTCAGCCACATTCAGACGGGTATTTTTTTTTGTCAGACGTCACCTTAATTGCGCATGGCTCCTGTAGGGGGAGTAGCCGAGCCAGTAAATGTCGAGTTAGCATGTGTAGACCTCCTCCGTCTAGTTGAGAACTCAGTATGGATTTTCTGGAAAAATGGGTACACAGGACCCTCTCGAGCAGATCGCTTGCCAGACCCTCCATACCTCACACTTAAAGAATGAGGAGAGGTTTCAACCACCCCTTCTTGCCTTCATTTACTCCAAGCGAAGACCAGGATCGAGGTCGGGTCTGATGGCAACTGGAGGTCGTGACCGGCCTCTCTGTGACTGAAACCCGACGCCTTTGGCCCCTTTTGCGCAGCTCTTTTCTTTCACAAGTGACCACGGGCTGTGACCCTGTGCTTATTCCCAAGGCACTTTCAGTGTTCGCAAATGGGAAGGAGCTAATCCTTGTTTCTTGAAATCGCGATGAGCGAAACCCCGAGACGGCTTAATCTGACGCCACGCGTCCCACTAGATCTGATGGTTCTGAACTCTCCCGACGATGCCATGGGCCTGGGTCCTGGACGCTCTTGTCACTTTGTGCATCGGGGATATGAGGGAGTTGCTCCTTGATATTGTGGGCCCGCCTTTGGGCGCTTTGGGTGCTTTGGGGTTTGAGGTTTTGAGATGTACAATGAAATAAAACCTTCACCCTTTGAACTCGCGACTGCCGAAAAGCCAACGCGACTAGGTCTCGCGCCACGTGTCCTTTGGATGGATGGCTGCTACTCTTCCCTGCATACAATATGGGTGCGATCTATTTGCGCTAATTTCGGTGCAACTCTACTATCCACGATTTCCCGCCGGCCGCCGATCTGCTCCTATGGATGAATCTAGATCGTCATCAATATAATTTCGCTCGCTTACTGGCTTGGAAGCTTGAAACGAGATTTTTCCGTGCTGCGCTCGGGCACTTCTCCTGCGACTTGCAAACTTGAATACTCTTGTGCCACGGACAAGAAATGTTACTAGCATTAGGCTCCATGGGGGATAGAGTCGTCCCTATGATGCTCTAAGGACTCATTTTGCAGTTTTAGTGCCTTGCTGTTGGGCTATGGAGTCAGGCTCAAAACATCCCGCTGCTGAAAATATAGGCTGAAAAATAAAAGCAACAAAATAAAGATACATGCTCAAAGGAGCTTATTTATATACAATCCTAAACTAATAAAACACTTTACATGGGGCTAGGTGAAAGCAGACTTCCAACATAGCCAATCAAGTAACTTCCTGAAGGGAAGCTCTTTCTTTCTGTCGATGATCACCAGCAGATGGTGTAATCGTGACAGTAGAACGGTTACACTCTTCAACTTCTCCTTACTGGCTGAAGTTCATATGGAATAGGGCGGCTCCAAGGCATAAAGGACATGCCACTCCATGTACTCGCTGACACGATCATAGAATGAGTGGAAAATTTTGGAAAATTGGCGACAGGAAGCCTCCTCTGCTACATAGTTGTTCTCATGTGGCTGAATATCTCTGACAAGCACAGGTGAGTGGACAACTGTCATAGGCTCACTGATCTCGGATGGTGGTTGCTCCCTGACTGGCTCTGGATAGAAAAAGAAATGTGCGCCCAGCTACTCCTCTGGTTCCTCCTCCTCTTTGTGCACTCTCCCATCTTGTAAAAAGGGAACGGTCTCCCGATCCTTCTCTTCAATCCCAAATGTAAATACATCATGGGAAATCTCATGAAGGAAGAAAGAACAATCCTCTTCCACAATGGCTTCTTCGTTTAAATCTGAGACAACAGGGTCATCGGGGGCAGATGCTAACGCATCCAAGAAATCTTCAATAATCTATTCAAAACAGCTACTTAGATCATCTGCTTCGAGGACTGGAAAATCCTCTTCGTTGTCTTCAAATTCCAATTTTGCACACTGGGGAGTGGGGAATATCGCCTGCTCCACTAGTTCACTCAGAGATCCATCCTCCTCTCTGGGAACTTCATCACTCTCATAACCCCCCCCCCCTGCTGCAGACGAATGGGGAGGAGAAAGGATGGAGCTCTGATCCAGGTCATCAGGATCATCCTCATAGCCTACGTCCGAAACAACTTCATCTGGTATAGAGTTGTGGTATCCCTCACTATAGTTATGACAAACTAACACAGAGGGATAAAACTCTCGGTAATAGGCGACGAAATCTGCATGAAACTCCGAGAGTGAAGAAATGATAGCAGGGGGTAAAGAATGATACCATTTACGCGCATCCCTTGCTAACGAGAACATGAACATTTTCAATAATACATCCTCATGATGTATCTTCCACTAACGCATGAGTTCATGAAACTCACTAAGGTGCTGATCAGGGTTGTCATCTTCATGCTTTCCAAATATGGGAAAATAATCACCCCATTCATTCGGAGAGGGGACAACATTAGGAAAACCAGGAATAGCAGAAAAATTAAAAGGAGCAAACCTGCGACCAAGGATTTTCTCCATATCGAACCAGTGGAGTCGCTAATCGATCCTTGAATCATGGAGTCGCCAGGTGAAATATGCACAACTTCGAATGTGTCTGGTCCTTGTTCACCATAAAAGGCTATATCCTAACGTTGTTGTTACCCCGAGAATATTCTCAGGCTGAGAAAGCAGCTGCTGAAACCTTCTCGAGAAATCTCCTTTGGGTCAGCTTTTAGGCGTGCTAAAGTAGCCACAGCTGACACAGTTATGTGGAAACCTTGGAGTTGCCAGGTGCACAGTAGCAATCTTGAAGGGCTCTGATTTATAATGCACCTTCAGAATCAGAGGCTCAATGTCGTTCTGCCCAGGGAAAATCTTCAACTTCGTCCCCGGCAATGGCGCCAAAAATGTTAGCGTCGAAAGTCACTTCTAGATTGCAGCAGGAGCAGAGCCCGACACCCATCAGTTTATGTCATGATTTGTTTAATGGGGTGATCGAATGGAAGTTAACTCAGAATGATGTGGTTCTAACTCCGAAACTAATCCAGGCGTGCATGGGCAAGTGAGGTCTTGGATAACTTCAGACAATGAGTTGTAGTAAGGGTGAGTAGGGGGAAGAATTGTATCAAAGAGATGCAAAGGTACGTAATAAACATCAGGTTTCTAACAGACTGTAGGGGAACACGTCTAAATGCAAGATCTTCTTACATTCAAACGCAGAAACCAGAGAATACAATGATGCCACAATAAATCCTTTATCATAACATAATTGCATAAATTCATGCGAATCCGTCGATCATGAACTCTCTCAGTATGAGATGAAAACTAGATGGAATAAGAAAGATTGTCTATCATAAAACAAGAAATCTCACATACAGATGCATAACCAGAAAACTCTAGTTTCTGTTAAAACTTTACAATCGGGAGCTTCGCTCTACCATCAATAGATTACAAAATACAAAGACTGAGTCTATATACTCAGAAACTTCGCCTAACAATGGCGTGCTCAGTCATCCAAGGCTTGGTGTCCTTTCAGCCACATTCGGACGGGTATTTTTTTTTATCAGACGTCACCTTAACTGCGCATGGCTCCTGCAGGGGGAGTAGCCGAACCAGTAAATGCCGAGTTAGCATGTGCAGACCTCCTCTGGCTAGTTGAGAACTCGGTATGGATTTTCTGGAAAAATGGGTACACAGGACCCTCTCGAGCAGACCACTTTCCAGACCCTCCATACCTCACACTTAAAGAATGAGGAGAGGTTTCAACCACCCCTTCTTGCCTTCATTTACTCCAAGCGAAGACCAGGATCGAGGTTGGGTATGATGGCAACTGGAGGTCGTGACGGGCCTCTCTGTGACTGAAGCTCGATGCCTTTGACCCCTTTTGCGCAGCTCTTTTCTTTCCCAAGTGACCACGGCCTATGACCCTGTGCTTATTCCCAAGGCACTTTCGATGTTCGTGAATGGGAAGGAGCTAATCCTTGTTTCTTGAAATCCCGATGAGCGAAACGTCATGACGGCTTAATCTGACGCCACGCGTCCCTCTAGATCTGACGGTTCGAACTCTCCCGACGATGTCGTGGGCCCGGGTCCTGGACGCTCTCGTCACTTCGCGCATCGGGGATATGAGGGAGCTGCTCCTTGATATTTTGGACCCGCCTTTGGGCGCTTTCGGTGCTTCGGGGTTCGGGGTTTCGAGATGTACAACGACATAAAAACTTCACCCTTTGAACTCGCGACTGCCGAAAAGCCGACGCGACTAGGTCTCGCGCCACGCGTCCTTTGGATGGACGGCTACTACTCTTCCGTACATACAATATGGGCGCAATCTATTTGTGCTAATTTCGGCGCAACTCTGCTATTCGCGATTTCCCGCTGGCCACCAATCTGCTCCTATGGATGAATCTAGACCATCGTCAATATAATTTCGCTCACTTATTGGCTTGGAAGCTTGAAATGAGATTTTTTCGTGCTGCGCTCAGGCGCTTCTCCTGCGACTTGCAGACTTGAATACTCTTGTGCCCCAGACAAGAAATGTTACTAAGACCACAAACCTTTGAAAATCAGTTTTAATTCCATCCCAAAAAAAATCCTTCTTGACCCTATGGTAGGTTTTCAAAAATACAGAGTGCCCTCCTACCGAAGAAGTGTGCAATTCCAATAGTACTTTTTGTTTGATTTGGGATTTATTACATAAATATAAGTGATTTTTGTACCATAGTGAATCATTTTTCCATGTAAATGTATCTAATGCACTGGAATCCTGCTACAACCTTTGAATGAGAGTCCACATGTTTTCGTCATTCTTCCATTCATCCTTCACTTCTATTATCCAATAGGGTTGGATGATCGAGATAGCACAGAGAAAGGCCTCAACATCTTCATCCTTTCTTGAGAGTGCATCTGCCACAACATTTTTCTTCCCTTTTTTATAGTCAAAATCATAACCCAATATCTTGGTTACCCATTTTTGTTATTCTTATGAAGATAGTCTTTGTTCCAAGAAATATTTAAGACTATCATGATTTGTTTTTACCTTGAAGTGCCTACCTATTAGGTATGAGTGCCATTTCTTCAATAAATGTAGTATTTCCATCATTTACTTCTCATAAATGGGTTTGTGTAATTCCTTTCCCTTGAGTGGTCGAATTTCAAAAGCCAGGGGCCTTCCTTCTTGCATTAGGACAACACCAATGCCATTTCCCGAGGCATCACATTCAACAATAAAGGTTTTTGTGAAGTCTAGTGTGGTCAAGACATGATCTTTGAAAATCACCTCTTTAAGTTGTTCAGAAGCTTGAGTTTCCTCTGGAGTCCATGAAAATGTATCCTTCTTAGTTAATGTCGTTAAAGGTGTTTCTATTCTTCCATAGTTTCGAACAAACTTGTGGTAGTAACCTGTTAAACCCAAAAATCCTCTAATATTCTTCAATGTTTTGGGAATCGACCAGTCCATCATGGCCTTAATATTGTTATGGTCTACCTTGACACCTTCATGAGATACAATATGACCCAAATACTCTACCTCCTTTACCCCAAAGAAACATTTGTATGGTTCCGCATATAGTTGTTGCTCTTTTAGCAGTTGTAGCACCTTGTCAACATGTCACACATGATCCATCCAAGACTTTCTATAGATTAGTATATCATCAAAAAATACTAACACGAATTTTCGAATGAAGGGCTTGGAAATGGAATTCATCAATCCTTGGAATGTGGAAGGTGCATTTGTAAGGCCAAAAGGCATGACTAAAAATTCATAATGGCCTTCGCGAGTTCAAAATGTTGTTTTTGGGATATCTCCTTCCTTCATTCTAATATGATGATACCCTGAACAAAGATCCAACTTTGTGAAATAGATTGCTCCATGTGGTTCATCTAACAATTCATCAATGAAGGGAATGGGAAACTTATCTTTAATAGTGATCTTGTTGAGCTCTCTATAATTTGGACACATACGCCATGAGCCATCTTTCTTGAGTACCATTACCACTGGTGCAGAGTAAGAACTTTGGCTAGGTATAATAATGCTAGCCTCTAGAATTTCTTCAACCATACGCTCAATTTCACTCTTCTAGGCATAAGGGTATATATAAGGCCTGATGTTAGGAGGAACACTCCAAGGAATTAGGTGAATAGCATGATCATGATTTCAAGTGGGTGGAAGACCATTGGGAATATCTTCAAATACTTTGGAATGTTTATCAATGATCCCTTGGAGATCTAGGGGAAATAAATGGCTTAGATGTTTCAACATCTAGTGAGCATAGTTGTGCAATTACACCCTGATGCCCCTTTTTCAATAATTTTTTCATGCCATTAGAGCTTATCACCTTATTGGGTTTCCCTGTGATACCCCTTAACTCAATTTGTTTTCCTTCTAATGAAAATTTCATGAAAAGTTATTGAAAATTAAAATACATTGTTCCTAATGATTATAACCATTGGATTCCTAGTACGACATCAACACCACCAATGGGTATATCAATCATTGGAATATTCATTACATATTCCCCCATAGTAAGATTGATCTTATTTCATTTTCTTGAGCAATTGATAGTTCCTCCATTTGCAATCATTACTTGAAACTCTGGCGCTGGATATACAAAGAAATTGAGATCTTTGGCTAATTTATAGTGAATGAAATTATGAGAACTACTAGAATCAATTACTACTATTACCTTTTTCTTTTTGATATATCCTTCTATCTTGAGGGTTTGAGGAGTGCTAATTCTAGCCAATGCATTACATGATATCGTGGGAGTCAAATATTCAAAATAAATCGCTTCTACGTTTTCATCTTGAGGTGGTTCTTGTTCTTCTTCTTCTTCCTCTTCACAATCTATGTAGAATAATTTCTTCTCACCACACTTATGCCCCTTACTATACTTGTTGTCACAATTAAAGCATAAACCTTTTGATTTTCTTTCCTCCAATTGTTGAGGTGTCAACCTTGTAGGTTGAGGTGTTTTAGAAGATGGAACATTATTCTCTTGATAGATGTTAGGAGTGGTCCTTCTAGTATCCATAGCCATATTTTGACTTTCAACATTTCTTGCCACCCTGAATGCATTCTCCAATGATTTGGGTTCCCAAAGGCGAACCTCATGTTGAATGTTATCCTTTAAATTTCCTATGAATACATCAATCAGGTGCTCACCTGGAATATATTTTACCTTTGTATTCAATCTTTGGAAGTTCTCAACGTGCTCTGTAATTGAACCCTTTTGCTTGAGATTTATCAATTGGCTAAAGAAGGTATTTGTTCTTTGTATCCTCATAGTGTGCTATCATTTCTTCCTTGAACATTATCCAAGTGACGAGTGATTTGTGAGAAAAAATCCATCAATACCACACAAATTGATTGGGTTCTAAATATACAGAAGCAATTCGTACCTTTTGTGTATGTGGAACATCATGTAGGTCAAATAATTGCTCCATCTGAAGTATCCATGTGATTGGATACTTGCCATCAAAATTCCTCATATCGGTCTTAAGAAAGTGGTTGGTCTTCAACCCAAAGTTGGAGTTTCTTCGTTCTTGATTCATCCTTCTTTTGTCCTCATCATGAATTTCATGGGATACATTTTCACTTTCAGGTGTCCTCTCTATTAGAAATTGTTTCAATCCTTCCATGATCTCCCTTTTTAAATCCTCCATATTAGTATCCATTATTTCCTCCAACTTAGCTTTAATTGAATCCATCATCTCTTGTAGTTCATATTTTGTTACTGTCTTCTTTTGTAAATAATTTATGTCTCTGCGCATTTCTTCACCTTCATCAAGAGTCCAAGTAGGATTGTCTGGAGGCTTGTTTGGTGTAGAAGTTCCCTTTTTTGGTGGCATGTTGGCCAAGTATCACTTTTAAACCTTGATTTTGAGGTGGTTTTGCTAGATGATCTTTCTTCTATTGTATCTCCAAAATTTCTGCCCTTCTGGGTATGAAATTTTTTTTTTTGTAGTTCTCTGATATTTCTTCTCTGCAATTCCACAGGTATGATCAAAATTGGATGTGCCAAGTGGAATTTATGGTAACTTCCCCACAAATTGCTGATTTTTGTCCTTTCCAAGAGATCTCACTTGTATAGAGTGCCCCGCACAAAATTACTCACTATTTACTGAAACTGGTCTCACTCAATTTGGATACTCTAGGAAGAATTTATGTTTGTTTTACCTGGAACACCTGCTTGAGACTAGTCAATAGGACTAGTCAGATACCCTATCTTCCACATGGTGTATATACAAATGTATGATGACCCAGAAGCTGAAATTTTTATCACAGATACCTTAATAATTTCTATGAATATTCTTTGGATGTCAGGGTCTGAAATGTTACATAAAAAAATTCATAGCGAAAAATTCCACAATGACTAAATTCAGGATGATTCCATAAACCTATATTACACGTGTTATATCTCCGAAATTATAATGCCTCGGGAGTTGAAAATTGAACCCAACGTAACTTTATCCATCTACTAAATATCCTCCAAGGGGTTCATTGTAAAACAATGTAGAAAAAAATTCATAGAAAAAATACCAAGGTGTGTTAGATGTAGCAGTGAAACCCCAAGACCTTGAGCTCTGATACCAAATGTTAGGAACCAAATACCAAGATAGCATAGAAAAATCTCATAATAAGTACTCAACGCCTTGAAAAAGAGATAATTTCAGATAATAAGCCTCTTCAAGGGGGAAATCTCCTTATACACCACATAGATTTCCCAATACAAGATGATTCCAAATGAAAATGTCTCCTTGGTATATATAGGAGACTAGGAGGTACCATTACAACTAATGGACCCAAGCCGACATAAATAAAATAACATTGCTATTGTAATATGCCCCAATTAAGGGGAAATGTGCCACTATTTAGGGCTTAACACGTTATTCTTCTTGTGATCTTGGTTTACTGCAACTTGTATTGTTGCTGCAAATGTTTATGGTTCAGTTAATGCTAAATTGAAATAAACTACATGCTTGAGCTAAGCATTAAAATTCAACATGGTATCTGAGCAGTTCTTGAAGATGATAATGTGTACATTATATGAAGGCAGGTCGTGGACATATAAAAGTTGTCATACCCCTACTGTTGGTGTAAGGAGAAGGCTGAACCCTCACTTAAATTCTGTGGTGAAGTTTGATATTGGCTGCAAGTCTAGTAGCCTGGGACGAGTCTTGATTACGGGCTTAAAATTTGGTCGAGCATTGTTTAAAGTAGTTAAGGGAGACCATGGTATGGAGAGGCTCATCCAGCATTGTCACAGCCAGAAGAACCCCTAACTATAGACCTAACTGTAGACCTAAAAACAACAGACCTACCACAGAGCTAAAACTAAACCCTAAGCAAAATTGTAGACCGATTTTTTAGGGATATTTGAGGAAGACTCTGAGGTATTCTGGCGACAGTTTTTTGTGCATATATGAGGAGGATAAGGCCAAGTTTCAGGCCTGTGTTAAGTTCTTATTTGAGGTGATTTGATGATTATATATGAGGTAGTTTTGAAGTATATCTTAGGCGTGTGAAGGGTTGTTTAGTAGCCACGTTTTTAGAGCATTAAGGTAATTTCCGAGGCAACAAAAAGTGATTTCTGAGGCAACGAAAAGGTGACTCCCGAGGCAACAGACTAAATAGATATGAGGCTATAAAGGTGGATATAAGGTTGATCTTGTAGCAGAGATTAAGTTCAAACTAGAGGCATGTTCTTTGATAGTCCCGAGACTAATTCTAAAGTCTGTCCTAAAACAATTTTGAAACAATTCCGAAGTAGTTAGTGTGGAAAACCTGCAAAGTGATCAAAGGTAGATCTAAGTTCTTCTGCAGGTCGAATTTTCTGAGGTAATGAGGCATAACTCATACAAAATCTGAGGGTGAAGTCTGGAATCATCTCTTGCATAACCAAGTGAATATTGAGAAGCAACTAGAGACCCATCTTGGGTACAAATTTCAGTTTTTGCTACAGGAAGTATAATAGCAAATTTCTAATTCTAAGTTTGAAGAAGTTTTGAGGTAAATTTTTGAAACTTGTTTCAAGAGTGATATTTGGTGTGACTTTTGAGTGTGGGATATAAGTGCACCTTATGCAAGCTCTAGTGGACATCAAGGAGACTAGACTTGCAACTAGTGATTTGCAAGGATTCAAGCCCTTGTCACAAGGAGACTAGATTTGCAACTAGTGATGTGAAAGGTTTCAAGCCCTTGACACTATGAGACTAGAATTACAACTAGTGATGTGCAAGGAAATCAATATAAAGCACCTCAAAAGAAGTCAAGAAATCAAGAAAGAATGACAAGGAGTGCTTCCCTATCTCATCTTTCTCACTAGGATCAAAATCAATATTGAGCATGATTGCAGACTAAGGTAAGTTTTGTACTACTTTATTTAATTGATTTGATCATTACTCTTTAGTAGATTGCTTTTGATAATGAGGGGTATTATCCCTCATGTGGGAGATCTCATGACTGGACCATGATCCCTGGTACGGGAGTCCAAATCTTCTTGGTTGGTTGTTATCCTAGTACTTTTGGTTTTTATCCCTACAGGAGGCCATATTGGTTATTATCCTAGTACGAGAGGCCAAATTTCTTCTTTCATTATTAAAGGGACATGATCCCTTGTACGACAGTCCAAATTTTCTTGGTTGGTTGTTATCCTAGTACAGGAGGCCATTTTGGTTGTTATCCATATGGGAGGCCATCTTGGTTATTATCCTAGTACATGAGGCTAGATTTCTTATTTCATTATTCAAGGGCCATGATCCATGGTACGAGAGTCCAATTTTTTCTTTGGCTGGTTATTATCCTAGTACATGAGGCCATTTTGATTGTTATCCCTATGAGAGGTCATCTTGGTTATTATCCTAGTACGTGAGGCCAACAAAGTGATGTAGAGGTAGTAGAGGACCTGAGAATACATGGGATGTGTTAGCGATATTTCTTGTAAGGGGGTTGGAATGCAAAGAATGGGTTAAAAACCCAATTGTCCTAAGTTCTGAATGCAAATGCGCCTGTGGTAAACGACAAGCAAATCTAGATGATCGGATTTCGCGCACCCGGATCAACGGCGCACATCGGATTCCAGAGCCCCCCCGCCTTTCTACCTTTAAGCGGAGGGGGGGGGGGGGGGGGGGGTTGGAATCCGAGGCACACCTCTTCGACGGTCGATATCAAAGCGCCCGGATCAATGGCGCGCGAGGTGATTCCGGACCCCCCCCCTACCTTTCTACCTTTAAGCGGAGGGGGGGAGTCCAGAATCTGGGGTGCATCTTTCCGACGACTGCGATTGAAACGCCCGGATCAATGGTGCGCGAGGTGATTCAGACCTCTCCCTCCTCTCTGCATTTAATCAATGTGGACCCTTTCCCGTCATGTCAGCTCGTTGAGCATCATCCCTCTTGCCACCTGTCCTCCTCATGATCGTGCGATAAGGCTCGCTCCCCCCTAGCCCTTCCTCATCCTCCGACACCCGTCCGCTTCCCCTTTTCTGTTCCATGTGGCCCCTTTCCCCCCATCTCATTTTCCACTCACCACCTGCCATGTGTCCTGCCCCCTCCACTTATTGTCTTCCACCACATGTCTTCCCCTTCCGCCTTTCTCACACCTCATCGCTTCTTACTTTCGCCCCACGGTTTTGGCCCCATCACTCTGTTGTTGCGCCCCTATCTTTCGCGTTGGCCTCCACGTCTATGTACCATATCGCTCAACTATCCAGGTGGCAGCGCAAAAGGTCTTCCACATCGCAGAGGTGTCAAGTTGGCCGGGCCATCCTCAATCCCAATGAAGCAGTTATTGAGGTAGTTGGTGGTGGTTAGACATCAGCTCCGCCATAATGGGAAAGCCCAGCAACGAATTAAAGGCACGTCGATTCGTCGCTGGAACTGTCAGGAGTTCGATCGCATCTGCCATAAGTTTCACGATCATTCAGAGACTACAGGTGTTGACTGTCAGAAGCCATGCAGATGCAAAGCTTTCAATGCATCGTCTCGATTTTGTTGCTATTGTTGTTTTGAGTATATGAAGGCGTTTTCACCATTTTTGTATCGATCGATGGTTGAGCAGAGCTCCCGGTTGTAAATCTTTAATGAAGCACTGATACTCTGGTTATGTATGAACTCTTGAGACTTCTTGCCTGATGAATGCCAGCTTCTTTTACATCTTTGTTACACTATGTTAGAACCGCTCGGAATTGGAGGATCTAGTCGAGCTATGGCTGTTATAGGATGATGTTGGATAGGATCACTATAGCAGTTATGATGTTTCTAATCAACTCTTGTGATTTTCCCAGCGCTGAGTGACTTGGAATTGGAGGATCCAGTCAAGTCCCCCTCAGTTTCTTAAGACCCTGAACCAAGAAGATCTTGCATTCAGAGTCTTTCTTCTGCAAACTGTTGTAATCCTGTTGCCCAAAGCCGTTTGTTCACCTTTCTCACCAAGTCTTCCATCTATTCGCCTTTTAATCAACCCACTGGATGAAGTTAGATCAAGACCTCCTTCGTCCCATACATGCTAGACTCAGTCCCTGAGTTAGAGTGATATCCCCTCGAGTCTTTATCTCCATTCGGTCACCCCTTTATAAACAAATCATGGCATTAAACTGATGGGTGTCGGGATCTGCTCCTACAAGCAATCCAGGAGTGACTTCCGACGCTAACAGGATGTCTCCAGGGTAGCAACACCAGAAAAGGAATATGTCTATCCTTCAGAATTCAGAGGGATTCACTTGACTTGGAGGGAGTCAAACTATTTTGAGAAGAAGGAAAAGACATTAACTTCTCCTCCTTCAGCAGTTCAGAGGGAGACAATCATTGATTCAATTGATCTAGTTGATCTTGTAGCTCTAATTGATGTTCCCATAGATATGGCAGTAGGTCGAAAGAGGCCTGCATGTGCTCGACAAAATATGTAGGAGGCAGAGGAAAATGTAGCTCCTCGTGGAACATTTCAAGAGAGAAAGATACCATAGATATTTTCGAACTATGTTTCAGCCATGGGCCACATCATTGATATTGAGCCTTCTTGTCATGGAGAAGTAGCAGGCTAGCAGGTTTGGAAACATTCCATGATCGAAAAGTATCAATCCATCATGAAGAATGATGTGTGGGATATTGTTCTGAGACTGGAAGGGAATTCTGTGGTGACTTCCAAGTGGATCTATAAGATCAAACATGTAGCTGATGGAAGTGTCGAGAAGTACAAAGTAGGATTTATGGCTAGAATATTCTCTCAGGTGGAGGGAATAGATTATGAGGAGAAATTTTCTCCTGTTTCCCAAATACACTTCCATCTGTATGATTCTTGATCTTGTAGCATCCATGGGTTGAAGACTACATCAGATGGATGTAAAGACAACCTTTCTCAATGGTGATATTGAGGAAGAGATCTACATCGAGATATCAAATTGATTCGTGACACATGAGAAGGAGTCTCATGTATATAGGTTGAAGAAATCCATGTATGGACTAAAGCAGGCACCTCGAGCATGAATGTTGGATACTTGATGAGTTTGGGTTTCAACAAGAGTGTTTTTTATCCCAACCTATACTATCACATTGTTGGTGATGAGTTCCTGATTTTGGTCCTACATGTTGATGACTTATTCCTCACCGGTTCAAAAATCCTCATTGTTGAATGCAAGCGTGCACTGGCTTATAAATTCGAGACGAATGACCTTGGTATGATGCATTACTTCTTGGGACTAGAAGTATGGCAGAGGACTGATGAGATTTTCCCGAGTCAAGGAGAATACATAGTCGAGATATTGAAGAGATTCGATATGAAAGACTGCAAATCCATGCCTACACCAATGGTGATGAATTTGAATAAGATGAACAAGGATTCTTCTCAGTCAGGATAGATTGATCCACATCTTTACAGACAATTGATTGGATCATTGATGTATCTGGTTAACACCAGACCTGATATATGCTATGTAGTGAGTGTACTCAGTCAGTTTATGAGTCAGCCGAGAAAAACACACTGGATAACAACAAAGAATGTGTTGAGATATCTACGAGGAACAGTTGGTTATGGCTTGAGATATGCCTCCGGTGTAGACATGAGATTGCAGGGATATGTGAATGCAGATTGGGCAAGGAGCGCAGTGGACCAGAAGAGAACATCCGATTGTTGTTTTACTTTGGGATCTTCCATGGTTTCCTGGTGCAGTAGGAAAGGAACTTCTATGGCTTTGAGTACCACAGAAGTAGAGTACATTGCATTATGTGTGGGCATTCCACGAAGCTGTGTGGATTTGTAAGATCCTTGCAAACTTATTTGGTCATGATAGGGATTCCACCATTATCCATTACGATAACCAGAGTTGTGTGAAGCTCTCTGAGAATCCCATGTTTCATGATAAATCAAAACACATTGAGATAAAATACCATTATATCTGAGATATGGTGCAGAGGAAAGTAGTACATGTGCAATACCTTTCTACACACGAGAACGTTGTAGATGTCTTCACCAAACCACTTGCCGGGATGAAGTTCGAGTACTTCCGTGAGAGACTTGGCCTGATGGAGAATCCCTCCCTAGTTGAGAGGGAGTGTTGATGATTGCAACATTGTGTGACATTCTCCAGGTCGTTCTCCTCTGGACTAAGTTGAGATGATCTATGAAAGAGCCCATGTGTTGGGTGTGCCCATGTGATGGGTGTGCGTCAGACTATGGACTGAGTTGTGATGATGTGTGGTCTCTTGTATACTCCTCTTGACTAAGTTGAGATGAATTGAGATGGTCTCCTACCTTGTACTCCTCTAGACTGAGTTGAGTCAGCTTGAGATGGTCTCCTTCCTTGTACTCCTATGGACTTAGCTGAGTCGGTTTGAGATGGCTCTCTAGATGATACTCCTATGGATTTAGTTGAGTTGATCAGTTGAGAGTGACGTCCCTGTGGGTGAGCACAAGTGGGTGTGTCCCTAGTGGTTGAGCACTAGAGGATGTGTGGATCCCTTGCTATATTGTCTGAGAGTAAGATTTGTTCTAACCCTAATTTGTGTTGTAAAGGGTACAAGTCGGCCCCACCATGTAGAAGATAAATAATATTGTGTAATGATTAATTATATTTTAAGTTGTTCAAGTTGGCCCTATTGTGCCAATAGACACATCTATTTGATGTAATAGGATTTGTATAAATAAGATATATATCCCCATTGTGGATCGTATCTCTTACTTGCAAAATGCATGGTCTGAATTTATGAGGATCGAAGTGTGCACTTTTCTAGGCACTAGTCCTTCTTGGTCATAGAAGCACCCTCTTGTGTGCTGGGGTTTGGTGGTGGATGGTGGATCTTCTCCTGTAAATATAAGCAAAGGACTGTTGGGTTTTTCCCTTGGTTGAGAAGGGTTTTTCCAGGATACTTCTTGTGTTCTTGTACATGGTTATTCTTCTTATGATCTTGGTTTACTACAACTTGTATTGTTGTTACAAATGGTTATCGTTCAACTAATTCTTAATTGAAATAAAATACATGCTTGAGCTAAGAATTAAAATTCAACATACATGAACTAACTAAAGAACTCTTTGTGTTCTCCAATCTTGTCCTTCATCAAACAATGCTTGATTATTATTCCCTACTTAGAAATCTTTCCACACACTGAATCTACTATTGGATGCCAAAAGTCCATCTACCAAATTATCTTGAGCTAAATAAGAGAGGTAGATCAGGTTAGTATGTCCATATTACCGATGCCAAAGTGTACTAATGTTTGATGCACTCTTGGTTGTCAATGCCTGCTTGCTGACCTGTCCAATGTTAACTAGTCTAGATAGTGCATGATCCTCCACACCAAGAGAAATAGTCTTCCCGATCTCCTTGTGAACTATGTAGTGTTTTTCACTGTTGAATTTGAAATATAGTTGGTGGTTGTCAATTTTCACATGCAACTCTATGTGACTAATTTCAGATATGAAAATTTCTTCCTAGTGATCTAACAATAAAACCCTAATTGTTCTCACTGAACAACTTTAGACTGAAATTATTGACTAAAAACATATGCAATGTAAACACAAAGATTGGAGATGAATCCTCAATATACATGAGACGCAATTTTAGTTATGTAATATTGTTAACACAAAAAATCATGAGGGAAAACCAACCCTCCTAGCCAATACAAAATCACCAAAATTCCGAGGACAACCCTGTCCTCCAAGTCACCAAAACTGAGAACAACATTGTTCTCCAATATACAAATCAGAAAACCAAACCTCAACAATATTCTAGAAATCTCATTTGCTTAGGAATCTATTTTAGATCACATGTGCAACTTACTGACGTCACTTGTCAGCATGTACAGATCTGTACCTGCCCAAAAAAATTAGATACACAATTCATCTTACTGGAAACCTGCGAACATACATTGTTTTCTCCACTACAAATTGCGTATACCCATATGCAATTTTTCCTTCTACAACTCGTGTATATACACGCTTTGTCCTCCTACAAATCACATGTTGTACGAAAGATTTGTTCCATGCATGCAACATTCTTCGCCTCTCTCTTCAAGGCTAGATTCACCACCTTGCAGACTTTCCCTTTGCTAAGATCACCAATCCTCCTTGACATATGTGCAGACTCACTTATTCCAAATCAATTCTTCCACACACTCTACATGATATGAAATGTCATAATGAATTCTCTCCTTTGTACACAATCCTTAGGGATCACCATAGAATCCCCTCCACAATTCAAAATCAAATTAGGATTTCCTTGTGGGTGTGAAGCCCCAACACAAGCGCATAAATCCCATCATCAAACCCATGAATATCCCACTCAAATCCAAGGGGGTTTTCTCCAAACCAAAAGTGTGATGTGGTTCCCATGATGATTCCCACATTCCCAACACCTAGGTTCATGTGAGAATACATACCCAAAGATACAAAAAATAAACTCTTCCTCTTAGCGAGGAAGGTATTTTCACCACACTCCACAATTTGGAATTCCTCCCAAAGATACAATAAACAACACTCCCTCTTAGTGAGGGAGGCATCCCATCCATCATCATCTGGATGTACCTCTTCCTCCCATGATGAAAGTGTCTTTGTGTCATGTATTATATATGTTATCAGAGTTGCACTACACTCCTCCCCAACTCTTGATGTTCAATCTGTCTGATTGGCTACATCCTTGGTCACTAGAGAAAATCTTGTTGTCAAATCTATCTAATTGGCCGAATCCTCGGTCACTAGATAAAATCCTACTGTCCAATATATCTGATTGGCCACATCCCCAGTCACTGAAGCAGATATTATTTTCCATTCTATCTAACTAGCCACATCCTCGATTACTGAGGCAAAATATGCTTGGTTGGTCTCATCCTTGGTTACTGAGGAAAATCCTATTGTCTAGGCTACATTATTGGCTAGTCCCTCTATGACTGAAGTAATTCATATCTCCTGACTAGCTTCCTCCTCTATCATAGTAGCATAACCTCCTAATTCAACTATATCCTCCATGGAAGATACATATATATAAGAAGCCTCCTTCTCCTACATCTTTTGTCTGACCTCCTCAACCCATGAAACTTGTCTTCTAGTCCTGGAAGATGTCTCTCTTCCATTTGAACCAGGGGTGGAACTCCCTATGAATGATTGGCTCTCCTTCTGAGACAACTGACTCTCTTGGAGATCAATCTCACTTTGAGTTTGCATGCTCCCTATGAAACCTCACTCCCTGTGAGTATATACAATATCTGGATTCATTTTCTCCCTTTGAACCTGCTAACGTCCTCTGAAATCTAATATCGTATGACCTATCTTGGGAGGCTTCTCCCCCTAATAGATCTCGAGGGATGACTCCCTTTGAACTTTTTCTCCCTCTGAGACGACACTGCTAGTGGGGCCACCTGCCTCATTACCCGTGGATCCACTTTCTCCTCCTCATTTTTCTCTCTACTCTTCCTAGCTACATCATGCATAGGCTATCCCATCAGCCTATATAGGTTTCCCTCCCTAAATCCAAGAACCAATACTAGCCTAAAGCTAGATCATCTAGGAATAAACAACACTTGTTTGTCTCAAAACAATATATGGTATCCCTTATTCTCAATCTCCGATACTGAAAGAAAAATCCTCCTAAGTTATGGCACCCATAACACATTCAACACCCTCATCACCTCTCCTGACTCCATATGGAATGATACCGTACTAGATCCTCGTACTGCATGCTTGGTTCCCATACCAATCTCTATAACCATGTATAAGCCAATCTCTGTGAAGATGTCAAACAACTCTCGAGCACTCCATTATCCACCAACCAAGTCATCATGTTGGAACCTATACTTGAAAGGGAGGAGACCAACAAGATCTCCTTTTGGAACCTGTTTGCAACCTCATCAACCTCTACTATTGATGCATGTTTTATTCATCCCCTTCCCCTCCGGTGTGGACACTGAGAAGCATAGTACCCAAAGTCACGACACTCAAAACATATGATCTTACTAAGATCCTTGTTTTGTCTTGGTTCTGGAGATGCTTCTTATGAGAAAAACAGGATCACAGAGAAATTAAATAAAAAATATATAGAAATAAAGAATATAAGATACGTAATACAATAGAGACATAGATATATGTGGTTGACTCAGTGTGGGATATGTCCACCAGAGAAATTTCCAGGTCCTTCCTTTATTATTATCCAGCAAATGAAGGGATACAACCTACTGTTAGAATAATAGGTGTGCTCGTTTAACCATAGACAATATCTCAATATTGTCACCAAACTATAGGCACAAATAACACCCCCAAGCACCTTAACCTTGACAGAGGGAATAATTTCGGAAGAAAACCCTAGAAGCAATATCCAATCAAGGTAGGGTACATCTCTCCAAGGCTAGCACACCAAGCAAGAATAACCAAAATCAAAGAAGAAATTCCAAACCATAACCAAGAGAAAGTCCAAGCCAAAACCAAAATTTTTCAGTTGCAGCAGTTGCAATTACAACTCCTCTTCAAACTTGCGCACCACTGGCCTTATGCAGTTATGAGAGGTGAGATGAAAAATGAGCTCTAGCACCCTCTTATTTATAGTCCTCCAAGTGACCTAACTAGGTTGACTTCTACTTCTGGAAGCTAATAACTCAATAATAAATGCTCTCTTGAGCAGACTTGCCTCCTAGGGTTATTATCCAACGTTTTAGGGTTTTTATTACTTCCCGAAATATTCTAGTCTCGTCGAGGTTACATGTAGAGGTTAATACCTCTCACAACTACCATAATATAAACACCCCCTCCTATCTAGGGATGTATTAAAGGTAATGTTCTTGAGCACAAACAAACCATTCAATCGGTAGCACCATCATATCCACACAAGCTATCTCATGGTCAAATCATGAGCACCATCATCACTATCAGTATCATTTGATTGCATCAACAACATCATCTCTTGAAGCCATACTCCACAGAGTGATACAAGAACCATTATTCTAGTATGGACATATTTCCTAGAAGAATAATTGTTCCAACAGATGCTGGAAGCCACACCATGGGATACAAGGACTATTCTTCTAATCTGGACATACATCCTAGAAGAATGATTGTCCTGGACCATTTTCCACAGGGAGAATGTATGTCCACCAACATACTGACTATCCATCTAGCTAGCAATTATCTCCAACACTAGTGGTAGTATCCATGGAAATTAGAACAATTCCATTCAATAGAACACAACTGTGTCTATACATAGTAGTACATAACTACTATCTAGTGGTACACAACCACACCTAGTAGCACACGACTACTAACCAATGACACATAGTCACAACCAGTGTAACACATCCCACCATAGTAGCATACAACTACTGTCTAGAGACATACAATCTCCACAAAAATCAAATCATCTGATATCAAACTGCATAACAATATCACGATACAAACTGAGTCATTTGTGCCATTCTTCCACTCACATATGTGATATCTCGAAGAACATATACCCTCAGAAAGTAAAACATTAGCCATGGGATATCTGGACTATTCTTCCCAAGCATAGAAGAACAATTGTCCCTGATTTCTGAGCCTGGACCATTCACGTAACTGGGCCATTCTTCTGACACTAATCATAGTGCAACCTAGAGAGAATGAGTCTTCCCTAGGGAATGCATGTCCCTGATTTCTTAACCTGGACCATTCACCTAACTGGTCCATTCCTCTGACACTAATCATAGTGTAATCTGGAGAGAATGCATCTTCCCTAGAGAATGACTGTCCGGACCATTTCCTAATGGAAATGATTGTCCTTCACCAACCTCCAAAATGGACCATTCTTCAAAACTGCTCACAACTGTGAGCTTCTAAATAATGATTGTCTGACGACGCGGACCATTCTACTTGACCACTACTCAGAGTGACTGCCAAGAAGAATGACTATCTTAGACCATTCCCCCACACTAGCCACAAGGGGAATCATTGTCTATGGTACACCAACAATCTATCATACCATTTTCCAAACTAGAAAATGCCTGTCCGTAAGAAATCTTGAACAAAATTTTGAACTGGAAAGGAACTGCCCATCCTGGACCATTTTATAAACTTGAAAATGATTGTCCATAAATCAATAACACATTAGTTATCCCTCCCGACCTGGGAGTAATCAATTCCTTTCCAATAAGGAAATTGTCTCCATGAGCCTCGACTTGTCTCTTAAGTACACAAAATTTTTCATCTTGTACAGAGGCTTTACCAAAATATCTGCTATATGCTCATGTGTGGAGATATACTGGAGAACCACTTCTCTCTTATGGAATTTATCATGAAGAATGTAATGCTTGATCTCAATTGTACTTCGACCTATCATGGAACACCGGTTTCTCTGAAAGCTTTACATGGCTATGGTCATTACAATATATCATGGTCGAATTCAACACCTAATTAGATGGTCTAGAAACCCACTTACATAACCACATTTCTTATGTACAAGCATCACAAGTTGCAATATACTTTTCTTCTACAGTGTTGAGTGCAACAGAATTATGTTTCCTGTTAACCCATGGCATCATGACAAATCTCAAAATGAAACATATCAACTAGCACTTCTTCTTTCATCTGCACTCGATAAATCCATGCAACTGTATATTATAAATCAAATGTTCCACAAGGAAAAATATTTGGATGAGTATTTTCCAAATACTTAACGAGGCAATCAATTGTCGATACAGAGATGGGTTTACTAGATTAGAGTTTCTCGAGTTCTTCAGATCTGTCATCATGGGAAAAATCTACCATGATTGCATCAACTAAGCAGCTTATCAGAGCATTGTGATTCAGTTTCATTTTTGCAGTTTTGAGACAAATGAGGGTTTTGAAGCTTCATGAAGAAATTGTTGTTTTGGAGGAGGTTGAAGAAATACTAGGGTCATCTGCCATCATCTTGAGTGACCAACTACCAGTCAGGGATTTATCAGCCATTGTTTAGAGCCAATCAAGTAAAGAAAAGGTGAAAGGAATTTGCGTAGTAAATTCGATGCACAAAGTCTACAGGGGATGCTGCGTAAATGATTGTTTTTTCAGTCAAATTCAAGATCTATTTCCGAAAAACTGGAGAGTTTTTTTTTTAAACCAAAGAGGCTTTTGTCAAACACGAACCCAATAACAAAAACCTCTCTCAGATTTGCAATAGGTGTTATGGTTTGAAATATTCGAATGGATCTTTACAGCCTATTTTTCCAGTTTTAAATATTTAATGATTTCTTGTTTAGGTCATTATCTTTGGGCGCATATCCCAAGAAGCTAGAGAGGAATTTTCAAAAACTGAAAGAGGTTTTTCTTAAGAACGGATTATTGTAAAAAATAACATCTCTCAATTTTATAACAACTATTATGATTCAAGAGATATGATGACATATTTGACCCCTTTTTTCTAGAAAACTAACTCCTCTTTTCTAGCAGATAGTTCAAATTTTATTGCTAAAATATTTTGTAACTGTAGCTTGATTTAAGAAGGCAATTGAATTCAAATTTGGAAGGATAGAGAATGAAATTTGTATATATTTTATGAATTTTCATGAACTCACGGTGGGAAAGTATGTTAGGAAAGTGTAATTGAGTGCATTGTAAATCTTTTTCTGAGATTAATGAAGTTGTGGACCAAAAGTACCTGGAACTTGTCATCAGAAATAAATGTGATTATTACTTCTTTATCCTTGTGCTCCTTTGTGTTTTCGATCTTACTGTTTGAATCAATTTATGTTTCATGTTTTCCTCTATATGTTAAAGTGAAATATTTGTATATGAATTCATCTGAATCTGATGCTCTCTGTATGTATTTTTCTTCACTGTTTCTGCTATAATTTCCTTGGGATTCATCCTTGATAGATGCCCTGAGGATTTAGTGTCTTCTCTCTGAATATTGCTACTACAACAATATTTAATTGGTATAAATAAGTGTTTTCTACCTTGCCTCTAATAAGACATTTTTCAAATCACCAAGTGTCCAACAAACCACCATTGACATCTGACCCTATGACTCCATTGCCCAGTGGACTTCTCCTCTGCTTTGCCACCAACTCTATAAATTGCCCAATGGATTTTTCATCTGCTTTGCCACCAACTCTATAAATTCTACCCTCTCTATAAATTCTACCTTGATCTAGAGATCTAGCCTTTAAATCCAAACCAAATCAATCATTTCAGTAATTGATTTGAAAGAGAAAACCTCAAGTTGGTTTGTGGTTACCTCTGTAAATTGTTTTCTACAATCAAGACAATTTATAGAGTAATAACACATAAGGTAGGTGTGTAAAAACTTACACAAAAGAAACCTATTAATATCTCAAAAGGCACCTACTAATAAGAAATCAACGATAATTGACTTCGTGACGAAAGCCCTCCTAGAACTTAGAGATTACATATATTGCAATTTTTTTATTCCAATTATGGATAAAATAAAATAAAATGAGCATAGAATAAAAAACCACATACCCTACTCGAACTCAGAGATTACATATATTGCAAAATTTTATTCCAATTATGTATAAATAAAATAAGTTAAAAAGTAGAAAAAATATATTTTTTTTAAATTATAATTTTATAGAATTAAAAAAAAAATTAATCTGTTAAAAATAGCTTCGTAAAAAATTTTGAATTCGTTTAACTTTTTAACTCACTCAGCCTACAAAACTGAGATATGATGTGTCACGTACTTGTTGCCATTGTGTCAAATACCCATTGGTGGTTTACTCGTCCCCTGTCGCGTTTCATTGAATTTATAATCTCTTGTTTTTTCCTTCGGATGAAAACTCCTCTATTTTACCGTGTATATGGAATGCATTTATAATCAAATTTAGTTTATTGGTTTTAAACTTTAAAGATTGTCGTAAAATTAGTGATAATATTATAAAATAAAAAAATTTGTTGATTTTGATTTACATAATAACCAA
>ML797432.1:330407-354863 GCA_009831015.1 Picea engelmannii
TATATATAGTAAACATAAAAAAACAATTAGAAAAAATAATAATAGAAAATTGAGAAAAAAAAAAATTAACTTTTTCTCCCATTCACTGGTGTTGTCCACATGGGGGTCACTTATTGGGGAAGGGGGGAAAGACAATTTGTGGACCTAATGGTTAAGAAAATGTGTTTCCTCCTAAGAGGTCACAAGTTCAAATCCAGAGAGGGGTGGGGTATGTGTACCTCCGTAGACTTTACTAGTCAAATCCCTAGGCTTAGGGGGTCGTTTGTCCCACAAACAAGGGGGTCCCATACACCAATTTGGTGTTTATGTAATTTTTTTTTTTTTTAATTTTAAAAAATAAATGGTATAAAAAATACAATTTTTTTTCTTGAAAGGACTCTAAAGATGTTATTTTATTTCTTTTCAATCAAAGAACTGTAAAAAAAAGTTGTAGTGATTGTTTTAAATATTTTTTTTCCTTGGAAATAAATTATTGGGAAATTCTTGGGCACTTCTCCCCATTTTGAGGATGGTACTTAGTGTAAAGTGGATGATGTAGACTTAGTGTTCCTAACATAATGGGAATCAAATCGAGGACTTGCGTAGCATTTTAGATTACCACAACATCTTGACAACAATTGAGCTAACCCTTGGGGCTAAAATATTTGGAAACATCTAGTCCTACCCTGGGCCACTTAAAGTAAGAGTAAGAGTGAGACTGTTGGTACCTTGCAAACCTTAATCAACTCTTGGGGGAGAACATATCACACACAAATTTTGAACCTAGATGGGAAGTTGTAATATTAACAACTAGGCTAGGGTAGAATATTATGTTTACGGTAAAAAAAATTGTAGTTTCTCTTTGTGTATATTTGACAAACACTTGTATTAATACCGATGCTAACTTCTTACAAACAATTTTTAGATGTTTCCAAGATAAGAATATTGTCAAATCTATTGCATGCATCCATTACACAGAAAATAGAGAAGATAACAATGAAATCTTATTGTGGTTTGGAACCCTCAAATCACAAAGATCTCTAATGGTTGTAATAACAACTGTAAAATACTCCTAAACACACATATCTAATGGCTTCAAGGTAGTTGCAATGTCTACTAACATAAAGAAACTCAAACAAAAAACTTGGAATGATGCCAATGATGTCAACTGCTCCAAGGCTCTTCTAGCCTCCTGCAACCTGCTTCAGTACCATCGCTCTACAAATAATCGTCCAACCCTATGGATCTGACCCGAATGGAATGTTGCAATCACCGAACCCCTCTAACAAAGATCCTCGAGTGACTAGATTGGGCAATAGGAGGGACCATGCAAGACCCTTGGCATTAAACCAACAATTCTACCTCTGAAACCCTCCTATATAAATATTCATTCTACTCAGGTCCTCACGGGACAAGGCTGGGCATATAGCAGGGCCTCTTGGGACGACCGTCTTCAATAAGCAAGGGTTTCTCTGATAAGATTTATGAAACCCTCCGGGAAAATACAGAATCTAGACTCGATCTCCTCCGTCAATATTCACAAAATGCCCAGTGCACGCTGCTATTCCTCCACCTCAAAGAAAACCTCAATCTAAAGCTCTAATGGAAATCCTAGATGGATACCCCTCTTGTCTAGCTAGGGTGGATATTGCACCACCGAAACTATATTGTAATGGTGTAAGGGTTTTGTTAAACCCTAACGAAACAATGGCTCCAAAAGAACTCCAAAATGAGATGTCAAATAATAATGCCAAAGTGAAGGGTTAACCCTCTATTTATCCTTCCTCTGGTCCTTCTATATCTTTCCTCTTTTTGAACAAATCAAACCCTCACTTTATTTTCTCTCCAAATTTCATTTAAACAAAAGTATTGATTTGTATTTAATGTCACTTTAGAATTTACCATCCTTTTAACCTAGTGACACCAAATAAATCTTCATGACTCCCTTTTCCCTATTGACTATAGCCTACGGGAGTCGTGTAGGATGTCATCCTCTGTCATGATCAATTGGAAGGGGACATTACAGTCCTCCCTTCCCAAGATTGTTTGTCCTCGAGAAACTCCAGATGAGGGTGTTGTAAGATCTGTTGTCCTTCCCAAGTGGCATCCTCTGTGGGAAATCCTCTCCAAACAACCAAGTACTCCTAAATTATTATTCTTCTCAACCTATGCTCCTCGACATCAACAATATTCTTAGGAGCTAGAACCAACTATCCTTCCTCATCTAGTGAAGGAATATCTTCAGAAGCGGTGACCTGCTATCCCAATTCCCTCTTGAGGTAGGATACATGGAAGGTGTTGTGGATATTTCTACCCTCTGGTAGCTCCAATTGGTATGCTACCTCTCAAAATATCCTTATCACTCTGTAGGGTCCATAAAAGAGAGGCTTCATCTTCTTTGCACCAACCTTCTTCAATGACAATTGTTTGTAAGGCTACAACCTAAGAAATACTAGGTCCCCAACCTCAAAGTTGTGTTCTACCTTATGCCTATCTACATACATATTCTACTAATTCTGAGTGGCATGCAAATTCTCCTTCAGGACTCTCAAGATTTCCTGGCTTTCCTACAACCAATATTTTTCCTTGGGAGATATACTCTCCCCAAATGCCAAATCCACAAATGATGGGGCATTGTAGCCATACAATGCTCTGAATGGGCTCATCCTGATGGACATGTGATGAGTGGTATTTTTACAATGCTCCCTGAGATGCAACCACTTTATACATGCCCGTTGTTTTCCCTAAAACATAGTTCCTCAAGTACCCCTCAATCCATTTGTGTACTATCTCAGTTTTCCCATTTGTTTGGGGGTGATAGCTAGTATTGGGTGTTAACTTGGTCCTTGATAACTTGAACTATTCTTTCCAAAATGCACTGAGAAACCTACTATCCCGTTCACTGACTATGTTCCTTGAAATACCATGTAATATGAATACCTTCTTGAATAATAGGTCTGTTACTTGAGATGCATTGTACTCTAAAGGAATGGAAAATAAGTGTGCATATTTAGTCAATATGTCCACTACCACATAGATACAGTCCCTGCCCTGTGCCTTCGACAACCCTGTAATGAAGTCCATGGAAATGCTTTCCCACTTCTATTTTGGAATTGGAAAAGATTAAAGTAGACCTATAGGATGTGTAAACTTTGAATTGTTTTGTTGGAAAGTCATGCACTCCCTCACATGACGAATTACATCCTCCTTGAGACCCTTCCAAGAGAATCTCTCTCTTATCTGCCTGTAGGTCTTCAGATACCCCTAGTGGCTTTCTAGTGGTGCATTATGTAGTGCCCTCAAAATATTATCCTTGAGTGTGGTCTCAAGGACAAGATAGATCATGTATTTGTAGTAGATGATGTCATCCAATACCCTGTACCTATCATCCTGAATATTTCCCTCCATCAACTCATAAGAGAAGGTATTCTCAGATTATTCTACCAAAAGAATGGACTTCCAGTATGCTGAAATTTATGTCATGGAGAAAGCTACAGGTCTCCTCTATAGGGCGTCAATGACTATGTTCTTCTTACCCTTTACATACTCAATGTCAAAATCGTATTCCTGCACTTTACTCACCCATTTATGTTGCTTCTCATTTAGGTCTCGTTGCTCCAAAAAATATCTCAAGTTGTTGTGGTCAGTCCTAACCACGAAGCATCCTCCCACGAGGTACTATTTGAACTTGGAAATTGCATGCATGATGGCCAACTTCTCCTTATCATAGATCATGTATAACTTCACTGTCTCCCTTAGTTTTCTACTTTCAAAAGCTATCAGGTGTCGGTTCTTCATCAACACCGCTCCTATCCCCTTAACGGATGTGTTGCACTCTAGGACAAAGGGCTTTGTGAAATATGGGAGTGCTAATACTGGGAAGGTACTCATCACCTTCTTCATACTATTGAATGCTTCATGTGCATCTTCTGACCATCGAAATGCCTATTTCTTGGTCAGATTCATCAATGGTGCAACCAATTGTGAAAATCATTTCACAAATCACATGTAAAAATTGCATATCCCAAAGAATCCTTGCAGCTCTATGAGTGATCTAGGGGTGGGCCAATCTAATATCGTCTAGATATTCTCCTGATGCACCTTTACTCCATCAACATTACCAATCACATGCCCCAAATAGAGGATCTCTTTCAACCCAAAATCACACTTTGCCTCCTTGTAAAAAAGAGATTGTTCCTCCATAATGGTGAGAATCTTGTCCACATGCTTCAAATGTTCCTCCCAAGTCCTATTGTAGATTAGAAAATCGTCAAAGAACACCAGTAATAATTTCCTCAACTACTTACTGAAGATGTGGTTCATACATGACTGGAAGGTAGTAGGTGCATTAGTCATCCTGAAGGGCATGCATAGAAACTCGTAATGCCCATAGTGACACTTGAAGGTTGTCTTGTGGATGTCCTCCTCTCTAACCTGAATCTGATGGTACCTCGATCAAGATCAATCTTCGAGAAGTAAACTTCCCCAAGCAACTCATATATCAACTCGTCAATCTTGGGTATCGGGTACCTGTTTTTTATGGTCTTCTTGTTCAACTCCCTGTATTCGATGCACATCCTCATCGTTCCATACTTCTTCTTTACCAATACCATAGAATAAGAGAAGGGAATAGAGCTAGGCTTGATGTGCCCCATCTCTAGAAACTCCTTATGGTCTTTTCTATTTCTTCCTTGAACTTCTTTGGATGTCTGAATGGTGTGGTGATTATGGGATTCAACCCCTCTTCTAGCTCAATGACATGCTCAAATCCTCTTCTTGGTGGTCTCCTTACTGGTAATGGTTCAAACACTCTTTCATGTTTTCCAAGCAATGCCTATATATCTGCATTGTAATGTTGGTGATCCTGTGATGGATTCTCCATGGTGATCAAGAACTCTGGTGCGCAAGCCAATTCCCGTGTCTAAAAAGGACCTCCATGCATTGGTTAGACATGATCTTGGGGGAACCTGTCGACATACCTCTTAGGATGACTTGTTGTCCACCCTTGTCCTGAAAATCCATCCTCATGTTTTGATAATTCATGCAGATATCTCCCAATGAGTACAACCACTGAACTCCCAACACCACATGAGTATCCGCAAAATCTACAACATGAAATTCATCGGTCAACGTATAGTTTCCCAATGTTACTTACAATCCCATAATCTTATGAGTATATGCCATGTTGTACCCATTTTCTACTATCACATTGAATCCCTCAAAGTCCTCTGCAAGGATTTGTCTCCTAGTGACCAGTGCAACATCAATTAAGGTGTGGTTGGCCCCATCATCAATCAATGCCATAACCCTCTGCCCCTACAAGATACCTATGACCCTGAAGGTGTAATATTTTGGAACTTCTGAAAGTGTGTTAATGGTCACTCCCTTGGTGTTATCCTACAATGGTGTTTTCTCTGTAGCATCAAGGTATGATGGATCATCACTGTTATTTCCAATTCCCTCATCACCACTGTCATCCTCCTAGTCAGAAACCACCTCAATATAATGGACTTTATCTTTTACCATACACCAATGACCTGGTTCCTACGGTTGTTTTCAACTATAGAAAATATTCTTCCTCCTTAGCTCTCTCTGATTTTCCTCATCCAACATGTCCTTCCTTGTCCATGTCTTCTGGGGAGGTTTTGACACTTGACCCTTCTATGGGAAAAAAAATTTGACGATGTATTCATGGGGAATATGTCTGCCATATCCTAGGTCTTCATCATAGCTTCTTGTAGTGTTTATGGCCTGAAATCCTTCACCCAACCTCTTAAGGGTTCAACCAAGACCTTTGTGAATAACATTGCCAGTATCTTCTCATAAATATTAGTCACCATGGCTTCCATCCGATAGAACTCTATGACATAAGCCTCTGACACACCTTTCTTCCTCAGTTGTGCCAAATCCCTGAAGTGGATCTCAGGATCCTTCCTATTGAACCTATCCACCAGGTTCTGGGTGAAATCCTCATATGATGTGATGTTGTAATGCCCCAATGTTAATAGCTCATGGTACCACCACTCATGAGCCTCTCCATCCAAGTGTAGGGTGGAAAAATTGATTTCATCTGCCTCTGTGATCGAGTTAAGATGGAAATAAGTGTCCAAATTTTGTACCCATGCTCGGGTTGTGCACCTGTCAGATCCGTCAAAATATGAGATAGTCATCTTCCCCAATTTGTGTAGAAGATCGAAATTTTTTTGATTCTGGCCCACCCTAGGTTTGTTCCTCATCCTGAGGTTGCAGTAGTTGTTGTAACACATGGTTTCATGGGCTCCTTCTTCTAGCAACTGACACTGCCTAAAGTAGGAGTTGATTTTGTTAGTCGGCCCATGTTGTTCTTGTGCTCCTGTAAGCTTCTCCTCAAGGAATGGTGGAAATAATGGTCTGGGTATCTTTCTGCTACCTTCCTGGAAGACATTATCATGTGTTGGAACATAGGTATTACTCCCTTCAAGATTCATACCACCTCTATGGATGGCCTATTCATGGCTCCCATTGGTACCTCCCTATTTTTGGTTTGCTTGGTTGTCGGAAAAGAACTGTTTCGGGAATTGTGTTAATTGTTGTTTCCCATTAGCTATGATTTCCAACAATTGTATGGTCATATATTTAGGATGATCCCCCATAACTCCCTCTACTTCTACCTCTTCTTATGTCTCTGATCTTGGGGTGGGTTGTTTCCCTCATCCTTTAGTTTTCCTTGGAATCAATGCCTCAAGAACTCACAAGATGGAAATATCACTAGCTCTGATGCCATTTTAATATTCCCAAATAGGCTAGGGTAGAATATTATGTTTACGGTTTGTTATCCACATTTTTTGGATAACTAAGGAGATGATGTATCGAGGCCATCAGGTTGCAGATATGGAGTGTCGAGAGACTACATGACCAACAATATGCTTTGCACAGATGGAAAACCCACTCACTACCACAGATGGTCACAGGTTTACAAATGGCATCCACCACACCAGTTGAATTCCGGAAGGAAGTGGGCCTTGCTCCATGAGGTACAAGTCATTATTATGGTGAGCATAATTTCAATACCTAAGCCATTTGATTATGTTGTAACTTAGATTGCTCTAGATTTCATTATATGTGCTTGGACATTATGCCTTTTGCCCTGCTTCACCTTGGTGGTTGGCATTGTGCCCTAGTAAGTGGTATTCTTTGGGAATGGGTTTGCTACTGGTAAATCCCTTAATTATCCATCGTACCGTTCCCGACCATACTTACCATTTTCCATCATTATTCCTCTTGATTCCCTTATCTCTTGAGATTTTAGGGTGTATTGACCCAAGAAGGGGCTGTCCCTCATTCTATGGGAAGAAGGGGATAAAGATCGAGAGGGGTTGGTGTTGGGTAAAATATAAAATCCATGTATGAACCTTCCAGATGCTTCATCCAGGGATCACCCAAGAAAGAAATAAAAAGTTTATATTTGAAGGGGACCCATAATATAACAAAGAAATGCTTAAAAGGTAGATTGAAGGATAGGAGGTCTCATCATGAGTCGACCTATCATGTCCATGGATATCTAGTGGTATGGCATTGTCATTATCTGGTCACCAAACCAGGGTAGTGACTCTCAGTTGCATGGTTGAGAGAAAGGGGGTCTCATCACGAGCCAACCTTCTCATTTCCATTAGGCATTTGTGGGTGACATTTCACCATATGGTCACCATGCTAGGTTAGTGACCTTCAACCTCTCCTTGTGCTAAATAAAATATAAAGAAATAAAGATAAAAGGAAAATGAAGGGCTTCACAAAAATGCATTGCGGACAAAGGTACCACACACCCTCTACAAAGGAACCCATGAATGAGACACTACGACCCCTAGTATGTCATGATCGTTAGTCTCATTGATTCTTAACCCCGTCCACCTCATACACTTTACATGGCTTAGAGAGGGACCTCCTGGAGGCTCTCCTTGACCTAGGGAAAGATCTACCTAATAAGACACCTTGTCAACCCTCCCATACTTAAGATTGACAAGTCGCATAGTGTCTTTGAGTTGTTAATTATTTGTTATGGTAATCATTGATGCACATCCTTAGATGGATTGTTTATTGATTAGATCCACTTATCATTATGTTATGAATTGATATCCAGGGGGTGTCCATTTGTTTTTGTAGGACCTAATTGGTGGATAGTTTTGGGAGAACAAGCCTAGCTTGGGATTCCATGGGGCTACAAGCCCACAGGTTGGATGTCGGGGGCCCACATGCTAGATGAGAGAGAGATTACTTGGATGGCCTTGATGATGAATTGGATGAACTATCCCACCCATTGCTTGCTAAATGATTTTCCCATGAGTGGAAAAACGTTCCACTTTTGAGCATGGCATCATGGTATTGTGGGTTTGGTCTTGGTGGTGAGGTGCCACTCACTTGCACTTGGAAGTTTTGAGGAGAAGAGGATTTTCACCAAGAAGAGATCATCTATATGCTTGACACATGGCCTTGGGAGGCCCGTCCATCCTTATCCAGCACCAACAACCTCCTCAAAGTGCCAAAACGTCCCCTAAAGGGGTGACATCATCCTTAATTAGGGTTTAATTTCTGCAAAAGATGAAATTTTAAGTGAATTGTTTAATATCATTGTGTTAAGGGGGCATGATTAGGGTTCTTGACCCCTAATATTGTGTTTTACTCCTTATTTTGTGGACAAGCCATGTTGGCTATTTTTTGGTATAAATAGAGATCATAAGATCTCATTTCAAATCATAAATTTCCTTTCGCGAGAGGTTTTGGTTTGAAATTTTTGGACTCTTTAGCTCTTGTGTACTTGTGAAGGGATATGGTTTTTAATGGTTTGTAGAAGAAGTCCTAGTGCTAGCTTTGGATGATGCATCTCTAGCTCTTGTGGTGATTTGTCTTGGTAATTCTCTTGATCTTGGTATGGTTTTCTACTATTATGCTATTATTCTTTCAAGTTCAAGTGTTTTATGCTAGGAGCTAGGTGGGAAGTATAAGGGCATACACCCCCACAATAGCTTTCACCATTGTTATTTGCTTCATCTAGGGTTTTCTAAGAGACGTATAGGGGCATACACCCTCTTAGCTTAATCCCTAGCTTAGAGAAACTTGCCTTGGGAAGTAAAAGGGATTACACCTCCAAGGAGGTAGCTTCTCTAAGCTCCTTGTGACTCAATTAACCCAATATTAAAGGCACTAGTCATTGATTTCTTGCATTGGCGATATAAAATTATTGCATTGGGAAATGTGAATTTTGGTCTTTTTACTTATTGCAAAAGTGGATTGTCTTCCTTGTGCCTTGGGCACCTCGTAGCCACTAGGGTGTCCTCGTCTAAGGGATACTTATTTATTCTATTACAAATTTTCATTTTCAGCCATTAGGGCTGCAGAAACCCTAACATACTTTCTCAAATAACTCTTTATTCAACCATTGGTTTTGCCTCAAATTTTGCACACTTACTCTACTTTTCCTAGCGCATTTTATGGAAAATTTTGAGGGGATTCTAGTGGCTTATTTTATTTCTGTAATACATTTAATATTACAGCCATAAGTCTGATATAATTTGTTGCAAACAAGTTTTTACAACAGCCTTATCTTTTATGCTAAGAGTACTAGTTCTTTCACCTTGAGTTTAGCTAGTCAATTGCTAGTTTTTCTCTTTCTTTTTCTACTTGATCCTTAGAATTTTTTGAGCATCTTATAGTATATTTTTCTTGCTGATTTATACTATCATCTATTTCTTCAAATTAGGGACAACAAGATTAACTTGTTGATCCAACTAACATATATTGTTGCAAGGTTTGTTTTCTTGTGTCTCGGTCAGGTACAATCATTTGAAAAAGCGCTAAACTTGTGGGGAATCCTTTGCTTGACTTACAAGGCATCTCTCCCTACACTTCATTCCATTTAGACTTGACCTAGAGGGTCTCCATTTCCACTTCCTTCTATCTTCGTCTCAATTCTCCTAGGGTCACCAGGATCGCCTCCCTAGAGTGATATAGTCACCCTTGAAGTGTGGGAGGTACATCGAGGTGACATTGGGTGTAGGATTCCCATAGTTGTAGCACTTGTTCCGTGGTTGGGTCGGGATTTTCCCAACCTAAAACTTGTTCCATAACACGGTCCACAAATTTGTAGTTTCTCTTTGTGTAAATTTGACAAACACTTGTAATAAGGTTGTTGCTAACTTCTTACAAACAGTTTGCATATGTTTCCAGGATAAGAATATTGTCAAATCTATTGCATGCATCCATTACACATAAAATAGAGAATATAATAATGGAATATTATTATGGTTTGGAACCCTCAAATCACAAATATCTCTAATGACTGCAATAAAATATGCAAAATATTCCTAAACACATAGATCTAATAGTTGCAAGGCAACTACAATGTTTGCTAACATAAAACAACTCAAATAAAAAACCTGGAATGATTCCAATGATGTCAGCTTCTCCAAGGATATTCTAACCTCCTACAACCTGCTTCAGTGTTTCTGTTATGAAAATAATTGATCCAGATGGATATTGGTGGCCACCCAACTTTTCCAACTAGCTCAAAATAGTTTTCTGACAATTTTGGCAATTTACTATTTTTAGCAGTTTTAACTTTCGGGGCCATTTTGAGGGCCTAAATGAAGGTTTTTCGGGATCAAGCTCCTAAATGATAACCAAAGGCATGATTGAACTGCCAAAATGAATCTCCTCAATGATACCTTTCCAATGGGCTATCACACGCCTAAAACGGAGATCGTATGCAAAAGTTACGACCCTGGGTGATGTACTAACTTACCCAAATGGGGCCCGCATGACTTTTGGCGCTTCATCTCCTAGGGTTAGGTTTTTGGATGTCTAGGGTTTTTGGCATTCTTTTTTATTTTAAAAAGGCCTTCAGAGCCCATTGTAATCTACTTTTTGCGAATGCGCGCTGCCATCACATCTATTCTCAGAGATAAGCTGCCACCATTCCAACAAGCTTGTTTCCACTGCATTTTACAATTTCAACTTATTTCGTTATTGAATAGAAAGACAGTTTTACTGTATCTCTTCTATTTTTTGTTAAGTACATGTTAATAATCTGTATTCATTTCTTTCTACTCATAAAATCTGGATCAGTGGTATAAGAGCAGTCTGCTCCTTGTCGTCTTAATGCATGTCCCCAACGAGGTCGGAGTACAAAGAGTTGGGTCTCGAGCTTGTTTCTCTTAAGGATAGAAGATCTTGCACGCCCAAGTGACCTCTCATGGAAAGAGAAAAGAAATATGACGGGATAGGAGATCCTTTCAAACTGTTGATTGAGGAAGCCCTCATGCAACAGAGGAACGAGATGATGGATAGTTTCGCGCAAATCCTTTGGCGGCTACCAACAGGTGACGCATCTTCTTCGAACGGAGGTGCCGCCCCCTTCAAGGTACAAATAAAATTCGATATTCCTATATTTGAGGGTCGGATAGACGCAGATGTTGTAGACAAGTGGTTGAATCTAATATAAGGGTAATTTTTTGTCCATAACTTTTCGAATAGAGAAAATATTACTTTTGCGCTCCTCAAAGTCGTTCCCCATGTCAAATATTGGTGGGAAACTTTCTATGCGCAAAAGGAAACAGAGGAAAACTCATTATTTTCAATCACGGCAACCTGGGAATACTTAAGGGATGCTATTAAGGAACAATACTACCCTGTCGGAAGTTATACCAAATGGACCACACTGCGGCAAGAAAGAGACCAAGCAGTGCCAGATTTTACAAATATATTCCATACCTTGCGCACCAAGTTGGGTATCAAATATTCAGAGCGAAATTTGGTGCTCAAGTATCGCGGTGCTCTACATAGATACATCCAAACCGAAATGGATTTTCTGGACATCTCATCCTTGGGCACGGCCTACCGATATGCCGTCAAAATCGAGCAAAAGCTCAAACAAAAGACACGGCAATTTGGGTCTGGGAACCCCTCACAAAAAAATCCAGGAAAGGGCGGCCCCAACCCATAGAACAAAGGACAGAGAAAATATGGACAGTATCAGGAAAACCAGTCCAATCTGCAATCAAAGGACACCGAAAAGACAAAAAAATATATCGAGAAGTGGTGCAACTTCCATAAGAGCCCTTGGCATAACACTAATGATTTCCGCTCAAAACAGTCGTTGGTGGTCGAAGTGAAAGCCTCTGAATCAGATGCATATTTTGACTCTGAGACAGAACCAGAAAGGGGAAGATAGATCATTGATACGGAACCCAGTGCCACTGTTGCTACCACCAAGCTCCAGCCTGGTGAACCAGACAAGCCAGAAGAAGGAGAGCACCTCTTCCATTCACATATGTGGGTAAAAGGCACCCCGATGCACTTCATCGTTGATAGTGGTAGCCAGAAGAATCTCATCTTAGAAGAGGTCATCAAGCGGCTGGCCCTGCCAACAACGCCACACCCACAACCCTACAACATTGGATGGCTCTGCCAAGGAAGCGATCTCCACATCAGCCAACAGTGTCGACTATCGTACGACATCAAGCCCTTCAAAGACGAGGTATTGTGTGATGTTGCTCCTCTCAAAGTTTGTGATGTTCTTTTGGGACAACCTTATTTATGGAAACGTCATGTTGTATATGAGTCTAGGCCTCGTAGTGTTATTATTACTTTGGACAGGAAATTGTACAGGATACCTGAGGCAGTCCCACGTAGTGTTATTTCTTTGATCTCTGCTAAGTGATGCAGGAAGGTCATCTCTCAGATGGGGAAGTTTCTCTTCTTTGTGATTCACTCTCAGAATAAATTAAAGATCATAGCCACATCCAGGGTATCTGCGGTCGACCTCTCCACACAACAGAAGCAGGTAGATAAGGTCGTGGAAGAATACTCAGATATCTTCTCCTCACCTACAGGGGTACCTCTGCACTTCTAGGTTAAGCACCCCATCAATCTGACCCCCGGCGCACCGCTGCCCAATGGGCCATTCTATCGTCACTCTTTGTTAGAGAATGAGGAGATTAAGCGACCGATCCAAGAACTGCTCCACAAGGGGCACATCCTCCCCAGCTCATCACCTCGCGGGAGCCCAATCGTGCTGGTACAGAAGAAAGATGGAACTGGCGACTATGTATTGATTACCGAGATATGAATAAAATCACAGTCAGAAACCGATACCCGATTCCCCGAATCAACGACCTCCTTGATCAACTCATGGGGGGCAAATACTTCAGTAAGATTGATCTAAATTCTGGCTACCACTAGGTCCTGATAGAATAGAAAGATGTATGGAATATTGCCTTCAATTAAAAGGAAGGCCTTTTTGAATGGTTGGCCATGCCCTTTGGTTTGAAAAATGCTCCAGCCACTTTCATGAAGATGATGGGCGATATCATGCAACCATTCACCAATACTTTTGTAGTGGTGTATCTGGATGACATTCTAATTTACAACAAGACCTGGGCCGAATACTTGTAGCATATTCAGCAGGTTCTACACACCCTGTGGTAGCACAAGCTATACGCCAACATGGAAAAATGATCCTTCGGAATGGAAAAGGTCCATTACCTGGGCTACATCATTGATCAGCATGGCATACATGTGGATCCAACCAAGATCCAATTCATCTGTGACTGGCCAGCCCCAACAACACTCACTGAGCTTCAAAGCTTCTTGGGCCTTGCCAATTTCTACCGCAGGTTCATGTTGGGATTCTCCCATATTGCATGGGCCCTCAGCCAAATAAATAGGGGTGGTGGTAAGGAAAAATTTGCGTGGGGTCAGTCCCAACAACAAGCGTTCGATGATTTGAAGTAGCACTTGTGCTCATCCCCAATACTTTCACTAAGACCTCCAACATCCCTTTGAGATCGAGATAGATGCTTCAGACTATGTTGTGGGCATCATTCTCGCTCAGCACAGCCACACCGTGGCCTATCATACTGAGATACTGTCAGATACTGTTCGTAAGTACCCTACTTACGACAAATAAATGTACTCCATTGTGCAAGCCTATCACCAATTGAGACATTACATTCTTGGTAAGAAGGCAGTCATCCACACTAATCATAAGCCACTGTAGTTCATGCATACAGGGGGAAAATTGTAGAATGACCGCCATCAAAATTGGTCCACATACTTGCAGCAATTCCACCTCAACATCAACTACAAAATAGAAGGCACCAATCGCGTCATTGATTGCCTCAGCAGACTGCAAGTCGCGGAACTCACCATGGTGCTAGACTCTTGTAGACATGAGACATCTGGATGGTCCCAACTCTATGAGACAGACCCTGACTTTGCCACCACCTACCAAATGTTGGGTGGAAACGCAGTTGCCGATAATTTCCATCTTCAGGATGGGTTGTTGTGTCGTTTGGGCCATATTTGTGTTCCATCAAGTGAGCGAGCGAAGCTGATATGGGAAGCCCACTACAGTCGGGTGGCAGGTCACTTTGACATCGAAAATATAGTGGTGATGCTACAAAAACATTTCTACTAGTCAAAACTTCGATAGGAGGTTAGCAAGTATATCAGGTACTGCACTACCTGTGCTATTGCCAAACCGACCACTAAGAAACAGGGCTCGTACACCCCTCTTCCTACTCCTGATAGGCCATGGGAATCCATATCAATGGACTACATGTTGGGCCTCCCATCCACCAAGCAGGGAAATGACTGTGTTTTTGTGGTTGTTGATCGCTTTTCTAAGATGGCGATTCCGGTTGCCTGCAAGAAGAGCATCACAGCAGAGGCCACTGCCAAGCTCTTCTTTGAAAGAGTCTGGGTACATTTTGGATTCCAACCGTTGGGTACCACAGATGTTGCACTTCCCCTTGCGGTCACCTCGACCGACTCATCTCCTGCTCCAACTGAAGATGACAAAGCCACCCAGTTCATTGATCAGATCCAACACATCTTCCAACAGGTTCAGGATATCCTACAGAAGTCCAATGACAAGTACAAACAGTGCCATGATCAACATCGGATGCCACATAAGTTTCAGGTGGGCGACAAATTTTGGTTGCACTTGCAGAAAGAACGCCTTACAGGACCCCATCGGAATCTTCACCCACTCCATTATGGGTCGTACACTATCACCAAGGTCGTGGGGGATAATTCTTTTGAGCTCAACATTCCTACTTTCCTTGGTTTGCACCCAGTTTTCAACATGGATCTCCTTCGCCCTTATTTCCCACCATTATTGGACACCTCAAAAGTAGCAGAACAACTGACACCAATAGAGCTCAACCTCGACTACATACAACATGCATCCAATGATTAGATTGTGGACAGACAAATCAAGGGCACTCGAAAACAAAGGATCCAACTTTATCGAGTTGTCAAAGCAAGGCAACTCCTGCACCAAGGCAAGTGGCTCACCCAGGGCCAAATTCAGCAGAAATGTCCTCATCTAATGGGGGGCCTCAACGCAATGGAGACCATTCTTCCTAAGGAGGGAGGATTGATCCAGATGGATAGCAGTGGCCACCCACCTTTTCCAACTGGCTCAAAACAGTGTTCTGACAATTTTGGCAATTTACTATTTTTAGCAGTTTTAACTTTCGAGGCCATTTTGAGGGCCTAAATGAATTTTTTTCAATATTGAGCTCCTCAATGATGGTCTAAAGCATGATTGATCCCCCAAAATGAATCTCCTTGACGATACGTTTCCAACAGGCTATCACACGCCTAAAATGGAGATCGTATGCAAAAGTTACGACCCCGGGAAGTTGATGTACTAACTTACCCAAACGGGGCCCACATGACTTTTGGCGCTTCATCTCCTAAGGTTAGGTTTTTCGATGTCTAGGGTTTTTGGAATTCTTTTTTAATGTAAAAATGCCTTCAGAGCCTCATTGTAATCCTCTCCTTACGAATGCGCACTGTCGTCACATCTCTTCTTAGAGATAAGCCGCCACCATTCCAACAAGCTTGTTTCCGCTGCATTTTACAGTTTCATCTTATTTCATTATTGAATAGAAAATCATTTTTACTGTATCTTTGTTATTTTGTGTTAAGCACCTATTAATAATTTGTATTCATTTCGTTCTTCTCATAAAATCCGGATCAATAATCATCTAGCCCTACTGATCTGACCCAAATGGATTGTTGTGATCACTGAACCCTTATGATAGAGATCCTCATGTGACGAGTCTAGGAGATAGGCGGGACCTCATGGGACACTTGGTAGGGTGTCTTTGATAATATTCCCCAAACCCTCCAGGAAACTACATATTCTGGAATTGACAACCTTTGGAAATCTTCATAAAATCTCTCGTGCACGCTGATATTCCTCTAGCTCAAATTAAATATCAATCTAAATATCTGATGGAAATCCTGGATGGATCCCCCTCTTGTCTAGCTAGGGTGGATATTGCACCACTGAAACAAGACTCCAATGGTGGAAGGGTTTTGTTAAACCCTAATGAAACAATGGCTCCAAGAACACTCCAAAATGATTCGTCAAATCATAATTCCAAAGTGAAGGGTTATACCTATATTTATCCTTCCTCCAGTCCTTCTAGATCTTTCCCCTTTTTGACTAAATCAAACCCTCACTTTGGTTTCCCTCTGAATTTCATTTAAAAAAAAATATTTATTTTTATTTAATGTCACTTTAGAATTTATCGTCCTTTTAAACTAGTGACACCAAATAAACCTTTGTGACTCCCTTTTCCCTAATGACTATAGCCTACGAGAGTTGTATAGGCTACTAAGTCATCATTTGTCATGATCAATTGAAAGCGGACATTACATGAGAATAAAAACTCCACTTAACAACCCAAACTAGACTCAAGTGACAATATATATATATATATATATATATATATATATATATATATATATATATATATATATGCATGCTTATCCTCATTCATGGATGGCATCACTAGTATGCTCGTTAGTGTAGAGTAGTGCGTCTAACCCGGGGGGATTTAAATTAGACACTCGTCGATATGGAACTAGCCAAATTCCCAACAATATTAACGACAATCAATTAATATTGTAACACACCCCAGACTCACTTTTGGGCATATGTCACTAAAAACCCAACTCTCTCACATACATAAATTTTCAAATTTTACTTTTAACTCACTCAATAAAACTTTGTTACCATTAATTAATTAATTTCATCCTTCCCAAAGGATCATATAATCTTTATACTCCATTCTGATACCAACTAAAATATGCCATGCATATGAAACAATATGCAATACCAACAACAACATGCCATATGATGCATAATTTATACCATAATATACTCATGCACATCGACATAAATTAAGCATATATATAAATACACATAATACTAAGCAAATAAACACATAACAAAGCACTTATATTTTTTATGAAATCACAAATTGGATGCATACCTCAGACATTCCTCCCAGTTGTTGATTAATTGGGTTGGTTGTCATTGATGTCAACCCTTGAAGCAAGTCCGGTAGTAAATTCCAATAGCCCCAACAGTATGGTTAAGGGAGTCTATATTGTTTGAGGTATAAAGGTATGAAGATCAATGTATTTGTAGGTAAGACTATTCTAGATGGATAGTACATGTCATGCCATTTCCAGTGATATGTGGAACATCACATAACTCCTCACGGTTAGAGAGTTATGGCCTTGTGAAGTTTGAGAACCCTCATGAGTTATCTAGAAACCCCAAGAAGGTCAAAGAAGTCAATTTATTCTAGAAGCTCCTAGAAGACATTTACTAGTCAAAGTGGTGATAACTAGGAGTTAATCATGAGTTAAGTTGTTGCAAAAAGAAAATAATTAAAAATAAATTAGTTGCAACTAGAAGTGGTGAGTTTACTATTTGTGGAAAGTGGTTGTAAGTGGACAAAGTGGTTAGAAGTGGGTTAGCCATAAAAGAAGGAAGTTGGGTAAAGTTAGTTAGAAGGTAACCCCTTGAGGAAGATACTTGGAGAGTATAAATAAGAGAGCAAGGGTCTCTTATTAGCACCTATTGAGCACATTGAATATCTGTTTTTTGAATTGTTATGGGCAGGTATCATTGACAAATCTATAGTAGTGACTCTAAAGAAGCGACAAAGTTCTAGGTACGAAGAGTCAAGATTGTGCGTACTGAACTAGGGTTTTACTGAAGACATTTGTAGGTTGCAGTACTAGAAGGGGGCGAACATCCACATGCCACAATGGGACAAAGCATGGATACCCACGGGAATACTAAAGACAAAGCGCAAATCTGTTGCCAAAGATAAAAATGAAGATCTAATCTATCATCAGTGACAAGTTGCAGGGTTGAGAAGTGACTATAGTAAGGTGTAACAATGATCTGGTACAACATAACCTTCTACAAACATTAAAAATGTATGTTAGATACTTGTTGTATTTGGTTATTGGTAATGGCATAGGGTTTGATCATGGAAGATAAAGCATATACCTCTGAGGGTTCTTACATTGGTTGGTACTTGCTATATGAGGAAGATCTACAGTGGTA
Source organism: Picea engelmannii (assembly GCA_009831015.1). Classification (NCBI taxonomy): domain Eukaryota; kingdom Viridiplantae; phylum Streptophyta; class Pinopsida; order Pinales; family Pinaceae; genus Picea; species Picea engelmannii. The sequence goes on from ML797432.1 coordinate 348,802, forward strand.
TATTTTTGGTATATTGGCTTGATATGGTTGGCACACTCCATGAGATAGTTTGTTATAGTACATCTTGTGATTTTGGAGCACATTTGAGGCATCTTCCTGTTAGTGAAGATACTGATACATCTTGAGGTTGCATTACAATTATGGTTTACTGTGTGATGGATGTAAGGGTTCATATATATGATGAATGGTTCATGGTTTATGTATGGCACTTAGGTGGTGAGGGATTCTTGAATTCATTTCATACTTTTGGCATAGGTTATGTGACATATATGATCAAATATGAGACTAGAGTGATGAGTTCTAGTATCATGTTCAACAGTGACAGTTGACAAAGGAAAAAATAGTGAAGCTAAGAGAGATACTAGTAATCTGTGAGTTGCAGTGAAGAAGGTCGTGGATAGCCGCGAGTTGCAGTTAGTAGAAGTGCAGATACTCGTGTGTTGCAACATATACAGTTCATGGATCTGCAAGAAATTTTTGAAGAAGAATCAGGTCAGTCACAGATTTGAATCAATAATAGTAACATATGTTAGCAGTGACAGTAACAGAGCTCAACAGTAACAGTGACAAGTTGTTCACATTTGGCACTTATATTTTAAGGTGGTTGGACGGGGCAAGGATAGGTGGTTTTAGCCACCTTCTAGTTGTAGCTGGAGAACATAGGGGGTTGTAGCCTCCTTCTGGTTGTAGCCAAATAATTGTGGAGTTGGAGCTTCCCTCATGTTGTAGCCTAAAAATATAGGGGGTTGGAAACTCCTTCCAATTGCAGCTAGATAAAAAAGGAAGTTGGTGCTTCCAATGAATGTAATTCTTGAAGACATATAAGAAAATGAATTATGTGGTTTTCTCTCACATTGGGTTTCCACGTAAAAATATTGGTGTGTTGTGTATGTGTGTGATTGTTCATTGTTCATGGTTCATTTATTCTGCACTTGTTGAATGATATTGGTAAATTGATCATAAAGTTAACAACACATATATACTATGGTTAAAAAGGATTTTAATTTCTCTATTACTGATTCACCCCTCCTCTCAGTAATCCAACAATTGGTATCAGAGCAGGTTCCTTCAGGATTCAATTTAACCACTAGAAGGTATATCATGGAAAGAAACTATACGTATAAAAATGGAATACCATAGTTTGATGGAAAAAACTATGCATTCTAGAGCAGAAGGATGAAAACATATGTACAAGGTGAGGGATTTGAGGTTTGACAATTAGTAGTAGATGGATATAAAGAACATGTCGTTCCTCCAAAAAATGATAATGGAAGGAAACTATGTTTGAATAATTCAAAATCCAAAAATGCTATCCTGAATGGTTTGGTTGATTCAGTATATGTCAAAGTTATGCATTGCATCTCTGCAAGGGATATTTGGGACAAACTTCAATTTTTTTATGAAGGAAACGGAAAACTCAAGGCATGAAAGCTTCAAACTCACAGAGGTCAATTTAAACAATTGAAGATGAAGGAAGTTAAAAATATTGCATCTTACTTTTTACGAGTTGATGAAATGGTGAATGCAATTAGAGGATTAGGAGAAGAAGTTGATGAATATATAATTGTTCAAAAAGTACTAAGATCTCTTCCAATGAGATTTGATCCTAAGATCTCATCACTAGAAGAAAGAACTAATATGGACTTAATAATCATGGATGAGCTACAGGGAATATTCACAACCTATGAAATCAAAATAGAACAAGAGACTCCAGTTACAAAAGAAGCAGCATTCAAATCACCCAATAAGTCAAATAAAAAGATAAAGAAAAAGGCAAAGTCATATAGAAGCAACAATGACATCTCAAAAGACGATGAAGAAGTATCCAACTTCGTAAGAAGATTGAAAAAGGGAATCGACAAATATAGAGGTAAGCTTCCATTGATTTGTTTTAATCGTGAGGGTATTGGTCATTTCGCTAAAAAATGTCCCCATAAGAAAACGAAAAGGAATGACGAAGATGATTCAAATAAGAAAAATATATACAAAGGAAAAAGAACCAAGAATATTTTTTTCAAGAAAAGCTTTTGCGCCAAAGAAGATTACAGCTCATCAGACGAAGATGAAGTCAGTGAAAGTGATACAGAAAGGGTTCTATTCATGGAAATAGAAGATTATGATGAAGAAGGCACCAAAGAAGAATATTAAGAGGCAGAAGTTGACTAAAGAGAAGAACCGTTGAGTGCCATAGAAGTTATAAAAAGGGAAAAGAATAAAAACAAGTCACTACAGGAAGAACTAAAAGGAAAAGAGGAAACTCAAAATTCCAACTTCGAACAACTAGAGTGGATGATCAATAAATTAAAAAACCAAGTTGAAGAAGACAAAATAATTGAAGAAGCACTCAAATAATAACTAGAATAAAAAGACAATATCATTGGAGGTTTAGAAGTAAATATTTTCACATTGAGAAAATACCTTCAAAAGAAAAACATGCAGAACAACTCCAAAGTTTTGGAAACGATTATTAGCAGTCAAAGTCCAAATCATGACAAATCTAGACTTGGATACAACCAGACAGAAAAGGGATCAAGCTCCAAAACAATAGATCAAGAAACAAAACCAAAAATATATGTCGAGATAGTCAAAGGAGACAAGAAGTTTTACAAGGAAGATCACAATGACATTCCTCCACCCAGAAGATTCATATTTTAGAATCAACGATAGAAAGAAACAAGAAGGCATCAAGAAGAAGGCTTCAGAAGAGTAACTCATTGTAGAAGATCTATAACTCCCAGGTATCAAACCATATTTCTTGGTTTATGTTATTCATGTAAAAATTTTGGACATAAGGCTGTGAATTACAGAGAAACTAACAATAATAGATACAACCATGAAAGTTATGCATGAAATGATTATTCAAGAAGGCTTGGTAAAACACAGAACAAAAGCTATAACAGGTTTGAATCCTTGAGTACTGAGATGGAATGCTACAAGTGCATTAAATTTGGACACATGGCCAAATATTGTAGAATGACAGTTCCTCCAAGAGAATCACAACAAAATAACAACAGTCACAGACAAGAACCTCAAACAATATGGATAAGAAAGAAAAATTGGTTCAACAATGAAGAATGCACACTTTCTTTACAAGCTAAACACAAGAAGCATGGTTGGTATGTTGAAAGTGGTTGCTCAAAGCACATGAAAGGTGATAAGGACAAGTTTCTAACCTTGAGAAAGGAAAGAGATGGATCATTCTCCTTTGGAAATGATGACTCAACTAGAATCATTGGAAGAGGCACAGTCTGAATTGGAAATAAGGATACCAAGACAAAAAAATTCTACTAGTGGAAGATATGAAACAAAATATTCTAAGTGTAAGTCAAATATGTGACCAAGGCCACAAAATTTTTTCACAAAAGTGTGAAATAAGAAAAGAAGGTTTAGGAAGAGTGGTTGCAATAGCTGTAAGAACTTCAAGCAACATTTATGTATTGAGAAAAATTGGAAATGAAAAGTGTTGTCCAGGAAAGGAAAATGAATTTTGGCTATGGAACAGAAGAATGGGTCACATAAACTTTGATAACCTTGTCAAAGTCAGCAAAAAGGAAGCAGTCAAAGAAATGCCTCAGATCACGAAGCCAACCAATACTTTATGAAAGTATTGTCAACAAGGAAAACAAATCAAGACCATCTTCAAGTCAAATTAATACTCCAAAACAAAGCCATTGGAAATTGTGCATAGTCATCTAGTTGGACCAACTAGAACAAAAGGGTTGAAAGGTGAGAAATATTTTATGTTATTGGTTGATGATTATACAAGGATGACTGCAATTTGTTTCTCAGGAAGAAGTCAAAAGCATTCAAGAACTTCAATATATACAATGAAATGGTTGAAAACGAAATAGATTCAAAAATCAAATGTTTGAGATTGGATAATGGAGGAGAGTTCACTTCAAAGGAATTTATGGATTTTTGCAGCAAGCATGGATAAAAAGGAAATTCTTCATTGCTAGGACACCAAAATAAAATGGAGTCGTCGAAAGGAAGAACAAGACAATACATGAAATGGATCAAACTATGTTAATGGATTCCAAGTTGACATATGTCTTTTGGGCACATGCAGTGCATACAACAATTCACATTCAAAACAAAGTAATGCTCAGAAACAACAACGATAAAAATCCCTACGATCTATGGAAAGGATGACCAACGAATGTGAAGCACTTCATAGCTTTTGGAAGAAAATGCTACATCAAAAGAGAAGATGGCATAATCAAAAAGTTTGATTCTCGTGTGGACAAATGTGTATTGGTTGGGTACTCGAGCACAAGGAAAGCATACAAATGTTTCAATATAAGGCTCAACAAAGTTGTGGAAAACATCAATGTGACGTTTGATGAGACAAGTGGAATAAAAATAAAGGAAGATGAAAAGGAATCAATGGAACAGGTTCACGAAGAAGAACCAAAGGAAGAAGAAGTAGCAGAAGGGGAAGATGAAGAAGAGAAGTTAGAAGCAGAAAAACAAGATATTCAAGTACCTCCAAAGACTCCTAGAAAAGGAATACAGAATAATAATCTATCATATCATATCATCAGGAACAAAGATGCAAGAGTTGAGACTAGAAGAAGAATTTGTTCACTAGAACAACTGCACCTAGCACTCTTATTTACGACTAAGCCAAACAATTTTGAAGAATCCAACAAGGATGAATTCTAGATAAAATCCATGGATGAAGAGTTGTATCAGATAAAGAAGAATGACACTTGGGAATTCATTCCAAGGCCAAGGTACAAGAATGTGATTGGCACAAAGTGGGTCTTCAAAAACAAATTAAATGAAGATGGACAGGTTACTTGGAACAAAGCTAGTTTTCTATGTAAAGGATACACTCAAGTTGAAGGTATCGACTTTGAAGAGACGTTTTCCCCAGTTGCCAAGATGGAAGCAAACAGATTGATCCCCGCTTATGCATGCTCCAAGAATATTAATGTGTATCAGATGGACGTGAAATCGGCCTTCCTGAATGGGGATCTAGAAGAAGAAGTATACATTGAGAAACCATAAGGATTTCAGTTGTCAGAGAATGAAGATTATGTTTGTAGGTTGAAGAAGGCCTTGTATGGTCTCAAACATACTCCCATAGCATGGTATTCCATATTGGACAAATATTTGCAACAACAAGGGTTCGAGAAAGGAAATGCAGACAACAACCTCTACATTAAGGTAAATCAAGATAGTATTTTTTTAATTGAAGTTTATGTTGATGATATTATCTTTGGAAGTGATGATGACATGATGAGACAGAAATTTGAAAAAGATATGTAGAATGAATTTGAAATGTCATTACTTGGATAATTATTCGTCTTTTTGGCTTGTAATGATCCCAAGCCATTATGCAAGGATCATCACTGTTTTGGTGTCTTTTTAAAACTTTTTCTGAGTGAGGTATTTCATCAAACACTTTGTTGATATACCTTTTAGATGTGTTTATATGTGTGTATGCAGCAAATAACAGAAAGAGATAACCATGGAACATACCTCAACCATATGCAATAAGATAGACAAGCCAAAACATCTCAATTCTTCTTTATTCATAAAATAGAGAAACCTGCTACAATGAAGATGCCGATCTGGAATGCTCAACAGATGGCCAAGAAGATAGACAATAGATAAGAGCTTCTATAAAATGCTCTGGCTAATACAAAATAATGCCTCCAAAGGCTGAATAAGAAATAAAGATCAATACAAGCAGATCTGAATGCCAAACTCTCCAGTTGAAGAATGCCACGCTCCAATAGAAGGTTGAAACCCTCAATAACTCGGCCCTGCTGCCAAAAGTGCCCAATCACCCTAATAAATATGCCAACTGATAGATCGGGTGATGGTAAGAATAACCCAGGTGTCTGAATCTCCAAGATCCCTCTCAATCTCCGTAGATCTGAATTTCCCATTCAATGGGGTGCCCCACTGGATGACTGAAACCCTAGTTGGTTCGGCCCTGATGAAGATGGCCTCCAAATTCTCTGAAACTCTCCAAGAATATAGATCGGGCAATGGTAAGAATAACCCAGGTGCCTGAATCTCCAAGCTCCCTCTCAATCTCCGTAGATCTG
>ML797432.1:360810-371844 GCA_009831015.1 Picea engelmannii
GATTCCAATGAGCTATTACACTGAGAGGTTCCTCCAAGTAATGTTCCCAAAATGACCTCTTCAGTGAATTCCATTGACTTATAGCTCAAAATAGTCAAAATCATGGAAATCATCGGAATGCAACGAAACCAAAGCCAACCTGTATGGAATGGCTCATAATGATGGAATATGATCATCAATGCAAGATGGACCCCACAATTCCTCTCAAATACCCCTATAGTCGCTCTAGCATCCATTTGGCTACTCTGGTCATCATAAATCTCTGCCTTGTGATGATGTCCCAAAGTGGGGACATTACATGGCTCTTCAAATATGTCAAAGAAACCAAGGAATTTTTATTTCTCAAACCAAGTATATTAGAGAAATGCTAAAGAGGTTTGAAATGTAAGATTGAAAACCAGTCAATACTCCTATGCATACCAATTGTAAGTTAAGTAAAGATGATGATCCAAAGTCTACATATCAGAGGCAGTATAGGTCAATTATTGGCAACTTACTTTATGTGACAACATCCAAACCAGATGTAAGGCATGAAGTTGGACAAGTGGCACGATTTCAAGCATAACCAAAGGAATCACATGTTCTAGCAGTAAAGAGGATATCCAGATATCTCAAGGGTACATAAGAGTTTGGATTATGGTATCCAAAAGGAAATGATCTATCACTTATTGCCTACATAGACGCAGATTGGGCAGGTTTCATTGATGACCGAAGAAGTCCAAGTAGAGAAATGTTATACTTGGATGAGTGTTTGGTATCTTGGCTAAGAAAGAAATAGTCATCAATATCATTGTCTACAGTCGAAGAAGAGTATATTGTAGAAGCAACATGTTGTACATAGATTCTATGGATGAAACAAACTTTGACAGATATACAGGTTGAGTATGATGAGCCCATTATGTATATTGTGATAATACAAGCACCATCGACATCTCAAAGAATCCAATGATGCATTCCAAGATGAAGCACATTCCAATCAAGTGTCATTTTCTACAAGAATAGGTTGCAGGGAAGAACATTTGAGCTGAGTATGTTGGGACCAAAGAACAGATTGTAGATATCTTTACAAAACCGCTTCCAAGGGAATCCTTTGAGTATCTTCATCAAAAACTCGGTATAGTTTCTTCCCCACAATGAATTTTTAATTATATTATTATATGTCTTATATTTACATGAGGAAACACCATAAAGAGGACAATTCAGTTTTGGTAGAGATCAATCAGGGGGAGCAGCCTCGATGACAAGTTATCTTTTCCATTGATCTCAAAGGGGGGAAGATTTATTATATGCTTGGAGAGAGAGCACAAAGGCATGATTCCAGAGGGACCGATGGTCACGGGGAGCATGAGTGATATGATATCAATTTTTCATCAGAGTGTTTCCATCAATGCCAAAGGGATATATTGTTGATTAATTGGGTTGGTTGTCATTGATGTCAACCTTGAAGCAAGTCTGGTAGGCCCAACAATATGGTTAAGGGACTCAATATTTCTTGAGGTATAAAGGTATGAAGATCAACATATTTGCAAGTAATACTATTCTGTATGGATAGTATATGTCATGCCTTTTCCGGTGATATGTGGAACATCACATAACTCCTCACGGTTAGAGAGTTATGTCTTTGTGAAATTGGAGAACCCTCATGAGTTATCTAGAATCCCCTAGAAGGTCAAAGAAGTAAATTTATTCTAGAATATCCTAGAAGAAGTTTACTAGTCAAAGTGGTTGTAAATATGAGTTAATCATGAGTTAAGTTGTTATAAAAAGAAAATAATTAAAAGTAAATTAGCTGCCACTAGAAGTGGTAAGTTTACTTTTTGTGGAAAGTGGTTGTAAGTGGACAAAGTGGTTAGAAGTGGGTTATCCCTAAAAGAAGGAAGTTGGGTAAATTTATTTAGAAGGTAACCCCTTTAGGAAGCTACTTGGAGAGTATAAATAAGAGAGAAGGGGTCTCATAATATCACCTATTAAGCACATTGAATATTTATTTTGTGAATTGTTATGGGCATGTATCATTGTCAAATATATAGCAGTGAGTCTGAAGCAACGAAAAATTTGCAGGTACAAAGGGTCGGCACTGTGGGTATTGAAGTAGGGTTTTACTAAAAACATCTGTAGGTTGCAGTACTAGAAGGGAGTGGACATATGTGGGCCACACTAGGAAAAAGCGCGGATACTTGTGGGATTACTTAAGACAAAGTGTGGATCTATTGCCAAAAATAAAAAGAAAGATTTGATCTATCATCAGTGACAAGTTGCAGGGTTGAGAAGTGACTACAGGAAGGTGTGACAATGATCTAGTAAAACAGAACCTTCTACAAAAATTAAAAGGTATATTATACACTTGTTGTAGTTGGTTATTGGTAATGGCCTAGGGCTTGATCATGGAAGATAAAGCATGTACCCCTGAGGGTTTGTAGGCTGGTTGGTACTTGTTGTATGAGGTAGATATACAATGGTATATTTATGGTATATTGGTTTTCTATGGTTGGCACACTCCATGAGATAGTTTTTTATAATACATCTTGTGATTTTGGAGCATATTTGAGCCATCTCGGTGTTAGTGAAGATACTGGTATAGCTTGAGGTTTCATTACAATTATAGTTTTTTGTATGATGGATGTAAGGGTTTCATATATCTGATGAATAGTTCATGGTTTATGTATGGAACTTGGTTGGTGAGGCATTCTTGAATTCATTTCATACTTTTGGAATAGGGCATGTGACATATATGATCATATATGAGACTACAATGATGAGTTCCACTATCGGGTTCAACAGTGACAATTGAAAAAGGAAAAAATAGTGAAGCTAAGAGAGTTACTAGTAATTTGCGAGTTGTAGTGAAGAAGGTCGCCGACATCCGCAAGTTGTAGTCAATAGAAGCAAAGATACCTGTGTGTTGCAGTATATACAAGTTGTAGATATGCAAGAAAGTTTTGAAGAAGAATCAGGTCAATGACAGATTTGAATTGGTGACAGTAACAATAACATAGGTTAGCAGTGATAGTAACAGAGGTCAGCAATAACAGTGGCAGGTTGTTCACATTTGGCACTTATTTCAAGTTGGTTCGATGAGGAAAGGATAGGTGGTTTTAGACACCTTCCAGTTGTAGACAGAGAACATAGGGGGTTTTAGCCTCCTTCTAGTTGTAGCCAAAGAATTGGGGAGTTGGAGCTTCCCTCAGGTTGTAGCCAGGAAATAGGGGGTTGGAGCCGCCTTCCAGTTGCAGTTGGAGAACAAAGGAAGTTGGTGATTCCAGTTAATGTAATTCTTAAATACATATAAGAAAAATCATTCTATGGTTTTCTCTCGCATTGGGTTCCACGTAAAAATACTGGTGCACTCTATATGTGTGTGATTTCTCATTGTTCATCGTTCATTTATTCTTCACTTGTTGAATGATATTGGTAAATTGGTAATAAAGTTAACAACACTTATATAATGTGGTTAAAAAGGATTTTAATTTCTCTATTACTAATTCATCCACCCTCTCGGTAATCCAACACCAACCATAAACATTGTTGTTCTATAACTCTCAACAACAAGTCACCCTCGTGCAAGGGATATGAATCCACAAGGGAAAACTATGAATCCACCAGGGAAAAGGCTACCTAAGCCAACTATAGTCTAACAATCAACACAACAATGACTAGGCCAAGGTACCAACTCCAAAAATAGTTCCAACCTACAACCTCTCATTCCCAAAATCCTACACAAATCAAGCAAATGTACCCCCTTATCTACACCATAGTCCCTCGGGTTGTTCCACTTACCTTCTAGGGATCCAATGCAGGCCAGCAAAGAATTATCAGAGCACTCTGGCTTCAAGAACTCTAGTTACAATCAAGATTCTCTAGACACTATCTAGGCATCATTGTTGACGTGATATTTCCCTCGTGATTATGGGTCGAAATCACAACAGATCGATATTATATAGAGAAGATAGAAATATTCCCTTCAAGACAAGCACACAAAACTGAAAGAATAACTACTTTACAAGGAGAATTTAAGGAAGGAAGAAGGAGAAAGAGTGCACCTTAAGTCTCCCATTTGATGTTGATCCCACTCCTTCCTCTCAATGAGCTCTAGATCCTTTGATGGAAGCAACCTATAAAATGGACGAAATACAAGAGCTGCTACGGAGGTAGTTACACAATTAAAGGGTATACATGTCATATATCATATTCAAAGTAAAATTAATAAGAAAAAACATACAATGAACACATGATAGGAGGGAAAACAAACTCTTCTATTAACACCAAATCAGAAAGGTAAGTTACAACCTTGTCTCACCTTTGGCACTGCCTCGAAGCCAACTATATGGGTTCCTCCAAGAATCCCTCAAGAATCAACTCAACCACTATGCTCTTCCTTGAATGGCCCAAGTAGGGATAAGAATACACCATATAGCCATATATATGGGAAAGAGATGATGGAAAAGGATTTTCCAGATAATAGGGGGTGTTTCTTAGAGGATTATAGGAAAGGGAGGCTGGCTAGATATTGGTAGAATAACCTTACACCAAAATACTTCCCCTCTCCTTAGCCATCAATGGTGCGAGACAACCCATCGATGATGATAATGGGAGTTAAGGTAACATTGTACAATATAACAAGTGTGAATAAATGAGCTAGCGTTAAACACCTAGTAGAATCTATCGAGCATGGGACAATGTTGTATTCCCATTGTTAAGAGAAAGGGAACCTGCCACTAATGAATACAAGCTCCAAGGTACCAACAATAACTCTAGATCCCTATCCCAGAGAAATATGTCGGATTCAATGGGAATAGGTCCACTAGAAGGAAGACATTAAGGCATCCTCCATCAACCAACATGAGGGGTGGCAGAAGGCCAAAATTTTGGAAGAAATTGGATGAAGAGACTGATACTTGTTATGATAAGACTGACTTGGGAAGGAAGACTTGCAAGGTTGGAGACTAACTGCAGAATGGCCGACACAGGTTGAAACTTTCCCTTGAGCATAAGCACGACACATTATGTGAATTAAGCAGCATGACTGTAAACTAGGATACATTTGTGACAGAAGAGGCATCAAAAAATGCTCCATATGGTTGGAAGAGTAACCAACCAGGGGAGATAAAACTCAATAATGAGAAAAAGTCTCCTAAAGCCACACTAGACCCAAAATGATGAGATACTGACTCAAGATTGTGATTTGTTCAAGGGCGACAAAATTGATGCCAATAAAAGAGATAGATGCCCCCCCCCCCCNTTTGGTTTTTTTTATTTTTTTGTCTTTTTCATATTATAAAAGCCTAAAAAAGAATACAAGAATGTTATTGTATAGTGGAGGAAACAAGTGGCGCGGGAAAGCAAACTAGTTTCATAGCGCAGTGAACATACCTATTCTCAATGCAAGGAAGCATGTGCAGGATAAGGACACTCATGGTATGTTCCCTCCAGGGATAAGGTGTTGACTCGCAAAGGAAAAAAATGCAATACTGGGGGCTAATAGGAATGTATAAGAAATTGGTTTAACAACATGTTAAAGCCAACATTAGGCTTAAAAGTGTGAGCAGTCAAAATGCAATGCAGTTACAACACAACTTTAGGAAGTAAACCTTCCATGGTGGTATTTTTCGTAAGTTTAGTCTCCACGGCCCGAAAAAGAATAAAATAATACCAAGGAGAAATGTTCTAGCCAATATTGGACCAGAGTATTCCTTTTTTGTACATAGTCAGTTCGGTCCGGAAAAGGGTTAAATATATACCGAAAATACATCTCTTCAAATCCCTTTTAGGAGTGTGATAGAGATAATATCACTCGACATAATTTTCATATTTAAAGAGTTTGAAAAGAGATTAACTATGGAATCCTTCGTCCTTTTCGTAAATTTAGTCTCTTGAGCCCAAAAAAGTATAAAACAAAACTGAGGAGAACTATTCTATCCAGTAGACTAGAGTATACCTTTTTTGTAATTAGTTTATTCAGTCTGAAAAAGGGGTAAACTTCTGTTGAATAGATGTTCCTTCAGGTCCATTTAATGAGTGTGAAAGAAACAAGATCACTCATCAATATTTTCAATTTTAAAGAGTCTTAAAAGAGCTTAACTAAGAATCCATAATAGAGGGAGTCTTGTGGGTAACCAGAAGAAGATTGAGTAAGAAGAATAAAGTTCATATGCAATGTCATGGTGGGACTAAACAGGACTCTCGAGCCTAATATAAAACTTGCATCATGAGTGCCAGAAGACAAAGGGTTTCTAAAATAGGATGCCCATGGAAGGTAGGCTCTACCACATGAATCACCACACTTCTAAAAAATGGAGAAGGTTCCATGTCACAACTCAGTGCGGTTGATCCTAAGGAAAAATGGAACAGGAAATGGATAATGCAAAAATTCATGGAGGGGAAAATCTAACCTATATGCCAGTTTCAAGATCATTACCTGTCAGAATGGATCAACATGGGAGAAAAGGTACCGAAGAAAATTTCTCCAAAGTCTTGTATATAAGACCAAAAACACTTACCCATAAGTTAATAAGTCCAATATAGACACCTCTAATAAAAAAAATATTAAGTGATACAGAACTTGAAAACAAGAAACCCTAAAAGTACAATATGTACAGAGGAACGCATAGCCTTACAACTTATCCACAATAGTTCTCCAGGCAGATCCCATTGCTAGGCTCAGGCCAAGGGATTCTTTGGTAACAAACCTGTAAATATTCTACTTCAAGAGGAGGTTGAAGATCCATAATCCTAGCTTCAAGGATGGCCTCGTCTAAAGGCAACTCAACATCCATGAAATCGAGGCTCGACAACTCACAAATATCAGGGCTCGAGATCATACAAATAGAAATATTAGAATTAAGAGAAAATGTCAGACTATTGTTGACCAAAATTTGTTCATCTATGTTTTCCCTCTCTTGGATTCATAAAATCCTTGATATCAAAAGAAGACATTTTTTTGAACTTTTATAAGTTAACTCTACATCCCTCAGTCTCATCTTCATCATGCACTTTTTGGATCAGAAATATGTTTATGTATGCCTAAGTTATTCAAGATCTGGTCTAAAGGTCTGAAGGAGAGATTATGAAGAATATTTCTAAGTATCATGTTCCCCTCTCCATTTTCGAATTATGAAGTACTCCTGTCACTTATTTCCCTCACCTTCCATCTCCACACTTAACCATTTGTCTCTTTTCACCACTCTTCTCCATATGCTCCACAATTCTCTACACTTAGATGTTTTTGGGACTCTTCCTTCATCTCCTCATTGGGTTCGCAGGTTGGTGGACTGATACATTCCCTTATCTTCTCACACTCCCTCGCTTTCCAACCCGCTAGCTACATATTACACTATCTACCTGCAATTCCTACATTTCTCCCCTTACCTCCCTTCTCATTGAAAACTTTAACACTTATAATGTTTTATGAATTCACATATTAGTGGGTTGGCGAACCTTCATCTCCATACACTTTCCCATGTCACAAGTCTTCTTCTACACTTATCCATTTTTCAATTGCACGGGTTCGCGGTTTTGAGCCCTCATCCTCCAAGTTTTGTAACCTTCACTTTTCACCCCATGTTCTGTGATCTACATTTTGACCATTAGATTTGTCATGGGTGCCGAGCTCCAAAGAATTTTATTTCTTTTGCATGCAGCGAAGCCATACTGAAAAGAGAAGAATTGTTCAAGAGACTCACGGAGATAGACCTAACATGAGGTACTAACAATATATAAGACCCTAAATTAATTCTCAACTCAATGTTTCTAACAAAGAAACAATTTGACAAACAAGTTGAGATATTTAAAGGGTTATCAGTTGAATTTTTTTATGGCATACTCGAATATAATGAAGATGAAATAGACAATTGGCTAGTTGATTATTCCATGAAAAATCAAGATATTTATGAAGCAATACATGGTATTTCTCTTGACTTAAGAGACTTGGAAGGTGATTTATTCAACATTAAAATCTGGCATGAAATAAACATCGCACCAATGAAAATTTATATTGAAGATTGGTTCAGCAAGGCAATCGAAAAATTAACCAAAGAAGGGCAAGAAACAGTTGAGATGGTTCATGTAACCATTAATGAAGACAATAAAAGGACAACAACAAGCAAGTGAAGAGATTAGATACCGTCATAGTAAGTTCATGTTGATTACATTGTTCTTTCTTTATCAGTTTTTCATCTAGTTACTCCTCTTCTTTGACTAGAAAATTTTAACCAAAATCTGATAAATTCTCCTTGTCTTCTTTCGAGGTCTTGATGCTCTTCATATCCCACCATTCTCCTTCTACAAATTACTTCTTGTTCATATTTTCTTTATGGTCCACGGGAGCCCCAATCCCAGTACTAAGGACAAACACATTTAAGTTTCAAGGCTTTGTAACTAACTATATATTTTTCAGAAATCCCAAGAGAACTATTTTGGGATCAATTTTGACTGTACTTTGTAACTCTGATTTTTGAGTATAAAGTATTTGAGATTGATCTATCATTATCTTTATTTGAGCTCCCCATGTTTTTACTCTATTAAATTTCTCTTATGCATGCAGACCAACTTCTTTTATTTTATCTAATCATAAATATTTAGTTTAGCTATGATGGATGTGAGGAAATTTTGTCTATCTTTTTCAAGTGTATGAGGTGTGTGGTTCCTAGTCATTTCTCAGGAAATCTCTTTAAAAAAAGGTAAACAAAACATTTTATTTCTTGTTATTTTTTCTTGCAATCTTTATATTTCTTTGATTATCACGACGAACTTCTACAAAGTCCTATATTCTAAAAATCTAGAGTTCCAAGAAAATCTTAAAGCAAAGAGGATTACCACCTCTATAAAAATGTAGGGGAATTTATATCCCCTTGAGGTTGTTGTTTCGGTCCTTGACAGATTCAAGTGTCAACAACTACTCAGACCAAGAGGGGAAAGCAAAGGTTACATGCCCCTCCTGGGATAAAAAACCTGATCAATTGTTAAGAGAAGGTGAACATAACTGTAAAGGATCCTTCTCAGGAGAAATTGAACATCGAGGATAAGACACCACATAATTCACCCGTGGTGGGGAAAAGTCTACTTGAACACTAGGAAAACACAAAAGGGAAACCTGAGGTAAAGTCGAAGCAAGATGGTGATTATCAAATGAAATATGATCAATAGTAAGAATGATTTTGTTGTGAAGGAAATGCATCACACTAAAAAGCGTAGACACCACAACATTCATCGTATACAGATAATCATGCCCAAGAATCACATTAAAGTCTAAAGGGCATGGCACCACTAATCGATCTACTAAGATAGTCTTCCCTCCTAACATGATAGGAAAATGAGGAAGAATCCACATGCATTCACCAGGTATTTTGTCAAAATCCAACAACTCATTGGGAGATGACACAAGATTGGGAGAACCCAAAGCTTTCGAAGCTGAGGATGATAAAATACTTGCAGAGGATCCTTCATCTACAATAGTTCAATGAATTCCTAATTTATTAATTCTAACCATTATCTGGAAAGGTGTAGAATAAGGAAGGCGGGGCTCTACAACATCATTCCAATCAAAGGAAACCATGCTAGGACTCAGAGGGAGCATACTCGAAGAGAGTGGAATGCCCCCTTGTTCAGAAGGTACTGAACGAGAAATTCTAAGGACATGGTCAGAAGACACATCACTCCTCAAAAGAGGAGTGGGATCATCCAAATATCACATCGACGAGACCACTTCCTTAGACTTGTCACTCTCTAAGAGAAGAGTGGGATTGGTTGAATATTGCATCGGCACGGCCACTTCCTCAACCACTAGTTGAATAGGATGTGAGACAACATGGTCAAGAGATGCACCACCCCCCAAAAAAAGAGTGGTTTTGACTGAAGATTGCATTGGCACGACTGCTTTTTCAACCAAAGATTGATTAGAAAGATGGGAAACCGAAGATGACTCAAAACTAGAAGGGTCATCAGAAAAGGACCATGGTTCTCACGCCATGGTTCTCGCCATGGAAATAATTAGGGCACAAATATTACAAGGGAACTTGGGCTTACGTCCTATGCTTATAGGCTTCTCAACAATATTAGTTCCCTCAACATGACTTGTAGTGGCTGGTGGGTTTCCCCCAACATGACTAGCAGAGGATGGTTGCACATATCCAATGTGACTAGCAGAGGTTGGTGACAAGACTCCAACATGACTCATAGAGGTTGGGGACTCGATGTCAGTATGACAAGTAGTGACTGGAATTTTTCTCCCAGCATGACTTGCAGAGGCTGGTGACAGGACTGCAACATGACTCGCAGAGGTTGTTGACCTATCTCTAACATGACTCGTAGAGGTTGTTGACCTATCTCTAACATGACTCGTAGAGGTTAGTAGCTTATCTCCAACATCACTTGTGTTATCACTCCAGGAAACTCTCCTAGGCTGTAAGTCGGAGATGCCTGGTAACTAACTCTTTTTGGGAAATATTTTCTTAATAATGATGTGGTTTTTTGGATCAAGATGAATATCTAGGGACTGGACTATGTGTTCAAGACTGTCTAGAAATATAAAATCTCACAAGGCCTTCTAGTAATGCAGTCAGACAAGGTTTGATTAAATGGAAGAGAAAATAGCTATCGAACCAGATTATACTCATATAAAACAAGCACAATGGGTTTAATAACTAAGGATATATCTTATGATTATCAACTTAATCAATCAATAAATGAGATGATAGTCACATACAGATTGAATGAGCATCAATAAAGAACATTCACTCATAAGATATCAGAGAACAGAAAAGAGAAGTCTCACAACACAACTGAAGGAAGCTTGAAATTTTTCATATAATAAGAATAGGTCTCTCTTACAGTAGCAGCATGTAGAACCCAAAATCGAACCCCTTAGTGATCCAAATGTCTTTGGCTTTATAGCCTCTTACAATCAGTTTCAGATCCTAAAACAATGGATCTGATATTCTAAAATTAGAAATTCAAAACTGATTCACAAAAGATAAGGAGAGATCCTCAAGATGAGGTCAACCTCTATCTTTTGGTCTTCAAACATTGGTTGAAAGTTGA
>ML797432.1:405059-429588 GCA_009831015.1 Picea engelmannii
GGCTCATTGTTTCAGCAGGGAATTCAGAGTAGAGTTACGCTGCACAGATGCTTCTAAGCCTAGTCTTGGATCACCAGTTCATCAGCTGTGTAATACCGAGTTCTCTCACCACCTATTTCTGTCCTGTTCATTGTGTAAGGAAAGCATTCAGTTGAGGATTCCTGAAGGACCTTCCGCTGGAGGGAAGAGGACCCATTGTCCCTTTCTACAGCGTGTGCTTTGGTTTTTGTTAATAGATCAAGCCTTGAAACCACTGGGAACTCCCTTGTCTCACGTTTTTAGTTTTGTTTATTGTTATGATGTTATTTGCTTTTCAGCTCTTAGATAGATTTTATTTCGTTTGTTTTTTTGTTCTCTGTTAACCCATTTTAACCCACAGCGAACCTGTTCTGCCTTGCTGAGCCCAACAGGGCATGCTAGTGCTCCCATTATTGCTCACCCGGCGACGATTCGAGCACGAACACTTTGTTTTTCCATGTGTTGGCATTTCTAGATAAGAGCTTTGTCTTTGGATCTTCTTTGTAATTCTTCAGATGGCAGTTTGCAGCTTTGTGGCCGAAGTTATGAAAGTTATAACAATCGAGCTCATTGTTCAATAGGTCAAAGTGATTGGTGAAATATTTTCTATTCATTGGTTGTCTCATTCTTTGTTGTGGTAGATATTTATTCCATGGGTGTCTTGATTGCTCATGTCTAAATCTTAAGGAACAATTTACATCTTTGTGGCCAAAGTTAGAACAGTAGAAACAATTTCCATAGAAAAAATCTTTGTACCTGGAAAATGGTTGTCTTCTTTGAGTAGGTCGATTTCTTCCATGCTGATGATTTTCGTGAGCAGAGGGTGTATTATTTATTTGTTCTACAGATTCAGTTCTGGCAGCTTTTTCTTTACTCCTCCTTGGTGGTTGATTATCTTCCTTTGTTTCTGCAGGTTTGTTGTTGTCATTGGTTGTAGATTTGAGAAACTTGATGGATTCTTTGTTGCTTGGTTGACCACTACGTGATCCCTCTTCATAACCCAAACTAGTTTTGAACTTTGGATTCCTTTGTTGATTCAGAATGTTGGCTAATCCTTCTGAGGCTTTGATACTTGATAGATTTTGGTGATACAAGGCTTGAAACTTCTCCAACTCTTTTCTAGTTTTCACTACTTCTTCTTCCATAGCTTCACATCTTGCCTTCTTCTCTGATAATTGTTGTTTCAGAATGTCCTCTATTTTATTTTCCTCTTCTAATTCCACTTTTAGCAGGGCAAAGTCTTCATCAGGTTTTTACTGTCTTTCTCGAACTGTATCAACAATTGTTTTTGTTTTCTCTTCTTAAGTCTGAGTCTGTCAATCTCTTCTAAAGCACTGATTAGTTCACCTTCCATATCAACCGCATCTTCTTCATCATTAACATCACTTCCTGTGATTTTGTTATCATAATCCTCTTTGGCCATAAGCATAAAGTCATTAACCTTATCTTCACAAGAAGAGTCACTATCTGTGTTTTCTGAAGAGTCATCAATGTTTACACATAAAAAAAAAAAAATTATCAAATATTTTGGATTTGTACTTCTCTTCACCTTCATATTTCTATTCCTTCTTCTAGTGTGGACACTTAGATGCAAAGTGACCTATCTTTCCACAGTTAAAACATTTGAAGGGCAGCTTGCCTTGGTATTTTCTTGATCCTTTCTTTAATATTCTCACAAATTTTGCCTCAATATCATCTAATTATGAATCATCATTCTTGTCTGCTTTAAAATATGCTTCTCTATTGGTGGAGTTATCTTTGCTAATCCTCATTTCATGAGTAGTTAGAGTTCCTAGGAGTTTATCAATAGACATAGTTTTAAGATCATGCAGTTCTTCTATTGCAGAAACTTTACGATTAAATCTATCAGGCTGAGATCTTAAAATCTTCTGAACTAAAAATGCTTCTTCAATATTCTCACCAAGACCCTTCATGGCATTCACAAGATCCTCAAGTCTTAAAAAATATTAACTAATTGTTTCATCCTCATTCATCTTTAGTTGTTCAAATTTCAATCTATGTGTCTGAAGTTTGGCATCTTTTACTTTCTCATCTCCTTCATAACTGCTAATAAGTTTATCCCACATTTCTTTGACAGATTCAAGTTGCATGACCTTTACAAATTCAGCTTCAACAAGCCCACTCAAGATAGAATTCATTTCCTTTGCATTGAAGCTAAATTCTAACTTATCATCTTTGGAAGCTAGCACAACAGGTTTTGTATATCCAGTCTCTAAAACATCCCAAACATCAACACCTAAGGCCATGATGTATGTTCTCATTCTAACCTTCCAAATGGAAAAATTTGTTCCATCAAACATAGGAGGTTTATTGGTTGAAGTTCCTTCATGGCTAGTCATGTTTAAGATCTAGGATCTACCCTTAAATAAAGGGAACTTCTTATGATGCCAATTGTTGGACAACTGAGAGGGGGGGGTGAATTAGTTGTTACTGTGCTTAAACAATTATGCCCATTTTCAACTCATTACAGAACACTCAATGATGATCACAATAATGCAGGGAAGTAAGCAATAGAATATTCAACATCAATCACACACATGAAATATAAAGAGACATATATTCCTGAGGAAACCCATAAAGGGAGAAAACCTCTTCTTCTTGATATGATAAGTAATCTTTATTTTATGTACATTATCATTCTTATGAGCACCAACTCCTTTTGAGGCTACCACCTCCGATTTACAAGCAGCAAATCTCTGAGAGAACCAACTCCCTTTGTGTTCCAACACCAACTGGATGGAAGCACCAACTTCCAGACACACAAGCACCAACATGTACAAGCTGCAACTTCCTGAGAGCACCAACTCCCTAAGTGTTCCATCACAAACTGGATGGAAGCATCAACTTCCATCACACAGGCACCAACCTGTATAACAGAGAACAATACTTCTCCCTTACACCACCCTACCACTCTAATTTTTCTAGCTGCAACTAGATGGAAGCTACAACTTCCTATGTTCAAGCACCCACTTGAAACTGATGCAGGAGCATCGCCCACGTCAAGCGAGCCAGCGCAAAAGCAGGAGACAGCTGGACAAGCAGCATAATTTCTTTTTGATTTTCACCTTGATATAGTTGCTCAAAACATTAATGTGTTGATTTGATGAAGCGCACTTTGTACATTGTAATGGACCTTGAGCGGATAGCTCACGTCTTTAGGTAGATGATGCATTTATTAGATTTAATGTAAAGTATATAGAACATTTAATTCTAGATTTGATAGCGTAGAGCTCGAGAGGGAAACGGGATATAGACACCCTCCTTTGTACATAGTAACATTATCATGGAAGCATTCTGAAGAGAGAGCCGCAGAGAAGTGTATGAAGAACCTCCATGTATAGATATTGAATTAATAGAAGAAAGCTTTGATTCAATTCCATGGTTGTGTCATTCTCTGTGTATTGGTGATATTCTGCTCTTGAATTTTTGCTTCTTGTCATACATTTGTTTTTATATATGCAGTGTATGTGATTTCATGGTTGAAGTGAAGTCTGGGAGAACAAGGAGTTAGCTTCAATTGTTTCTCTATCTTGAACCAGAGAATTCCTGCAAGGAGTGCAGTTGAATTTGTCCACAAGGAGTGTGTGACTGCAGGGTTCAAGTAGGGATAACTTTTGTTCTAAGTTCCTCGAGGTGCAAGTTGAGCACAAAGCCGTGCAAGGGGTGCGCAGGCTAGGAGAAATCTCAGAGTTGTGATTCTGAGCAAAGAGTTGAAGACTATTGTTGCAGGTCAGTGTGCAGAGTTGAAGGACTTCAACGCTTAGCAGTTGTTGAAGATTTGCAGCAAGGGGTGCGCTCAAGAAGTTCTCAAAAGGGACTTGAAGAAGTCGAGAACAAGTTCAGGAAGAGTAGGCTGTCGAATTCATTGAAGGGACTCACAAAGAGGTTGTGTATCGAAGCGTTCGAGCAGGTGCTGAAACTTTGCGTGCAGGTGACGAAGTCCGTAGAGGAGCATTTCTTCATTTCGGGGATTTCATCGGAATAACGGACCGTCGGGAACTCCCCGAGGAGAAGTCGCAAGGATCTGAGGCCGTTGAATCTTGCGGAGATGCCAGGGAATCATTACAGAAGCGCAGAGAAGTTCGAAGGTCAGGAGAGCAGGAGCGTCGATCGGGACCACGAGGAACGTGGACCCACCCATAGATCGGTTATCGGGCCATCGCGGGAAAGGATCGGAAGGTTCGGGTGCGGAATTCGTGAGAGGGAGAAGTGCGACGTTTCGACAGACCACGTCAGTAGTGTGGGCCATCAGGTGAGTAGAGTACATGTGGCATAATCATCGGAGGATCAGCGTCTAGGGCATCAGAAGTCGACGAAGGAGTCATTAGATCTCGCGAGAAGCAAAGTTGCGATATCTCGGATATCGGAACCTCGGGTATCGGAGGTCGGGGAAGAAGGTACTTAACCTCGCGAGAAGCGAAGTTGTGAGAGACGAGATCGCGAATTTGGCGTCTCGGCTTGTCGCGTATCAGGGATCGGAAAGCAATCGTTTAGAGTCGCAAGTCGCGAGGCGTGATAAAGCGAAGTCCCGACAGAGGAGAAAGTAAGAATCTGTGGGTAGACATTCTGATAAGGGAATAGAAGAACATTCTCGTTCTTCGGGCTGTAAGGGAAAGAAGGTCCTGGAAGAGGCGAACGCACTCCGAGGAGTGCGCTTGCTACCAGAAACTCTGAGGACAACAGTCCTCCGTAGCATCACCCTACCACCCTGATTATAAATATTTTCTTGAATAATTTAATATAGTGACACAGTATTTACCAATGGCTTACCAGTCTCGTCATTGTTCTATTACACTGCTCTTCTCTACCTGCATCAGTGTCTTCCTGCTCCCATCTTCTTGAGATTTATGTTCTTCTGCTCTGTCTCTACATGCGCACCTTGGCTTTCTCTTCCTCTCTCATATATGATTTTTTGTTCTATGTCTTTCTTCTATGATTTATCCTCTCTGCACTGTTTCCATTATATGCACTACGCCTCTTCTGTGTGCTTCAACTGTTGCACACAACATACTTCTATCCGCATGAATAAATATCAAAAGAAGCAACCATCTCTTCTTTGTTCTGTGTATATTTATCATGCTAAGTCCTCTACCAGATAATACACTCAACTCTTCATCCTCTCTGGCAATTATGTCGAGTCTGTTCTTCATCAGTGGTCGTTATCCAGAAATTCTTTGGCTTTTTTGGCAGTTACATTCTTTGACACTTTTCCATCTGTCAATTGTCTATATGATGAGTCTTCATTCCACTGACAGTTACCTTGAGACTTTTCATCTCCTCTAGAGATCACACTGAAGCCCTTTGAATTCTCTAGAAAATACTATCACTTTGTTTCTGGAAGTTATAATCAGTCAGTTCCACAAGTTACAGAGAGAACCTCTGCGCGCTCATACCTTTGGCACCTTTTCCCTTACTGAGAAAAAATTCACAGCAGGCACTAGATTTTCTTGCTAATCCCCTTCCTTTCACGTGACCACGAGCTGTGATCAGATGCCTATCCAAAAATGCGTTTCACAATTTTGCATTTCGGGTGATCGACTGTGAGTCACCTCGATTTTCCCAACTCGCGAAACTCGAAGGTGGAGCCTAGCAACGCTAGCTCCTTCTCTTCTCTTTCGTTAATGTAACCATGGTTGTGACCAAACTCCTATTGAAAATATGCTTCCCAATCTCGGTCTAGTGAGCACTAGCTCCATTTCTCGATATGACCTTGGGCGATAATCTCATGTGACTACGTGATTACGAGCATGACCAAAGGCAGTTTGATGGAATCCCTCTTTTTTCCCCACAATTCACTATGAGCCTCCATGCGTCCTTTCTCCAAAAATGTGGTTTCGATTGTGGCCCGCTCACGAAAAATTAAGACACGAGCATGTTCTAGCCCCGCAATGCGATGAGACCGTTGATCTCACGATCTTGACGGTGCTCCTGAACTGACGGTTCAGATCTGTCCACTCAAGTATGCAGATCAAATCTACCCTTCCTAAATCAACGTCTGAGATTTACTTCATGATTCGGGTTCTGGGAGTTTCAAATCTCAAACCTCGCTTTTCCCATATGCCAAACTTCCGGAGTTGACAATCCATTGACGTGTGTCCCTCTCGAGTCAACGGTCCTCGTTCACTTCGTGAATTTGACCTTTCAACCAGATCAATAGTTATACGGTCCCTTTCTTGATCAACGGTCAAGATCTCCTTCAGGTCTCCAGACTTCTGAAATATCAAGTCTCAAGCTTTACTTCCCCTCAAAGTATGCAGATTACTGCCACGTGTCCTTGCTGATGTGGTCTACCACATGTCCTTGTTGACGTGGGTGAGACGTGTACGCAGTGTAGTGGAGTGTGGAGGCAGAGCGCGATAGTTGAGGGTGACGTGTAGTGGGTAGTGGAGTGTGACGTCGGAGCGCGGAGGTGTTATGTATGAGTGGTTTGGTGGTTTACTCGGAGGGGGGGTTAGCGGTAAGTGGTAATGAGCGAGCGGGGTCCCACATGGAAAATACCACCAACTCGAAACCCCCCCAGTTAAAGGTAGAAAGGTCGGGGGGGTCTGATATTCCCTATCTACCATAGATCTGAGAGCCCAATTATCATCCATTGAGATTAGTGCGCCCTTCTTCTAAATTATCATGTCCTTCCACTTTAGAAATATTTGACGGCCTAAATTGACTTTGGATGATCTGACAGTTGAGGATCTATTTCAGCTCTCCGACTCTCTGGATTTCGAAGATTTCAAATCTCAAATTGACGCTCTGGATTAGACGACCCATATTCTCTTCAGATGATCTTACGCTTGAGGTATTCTTCGGATGATCTGACAGATGTGATCTTCTTCGAATGATCTGACGATCGAGAATTTACTTCAGCTCTCCAGACTTCGAATATTTCAAATCTCAGATTGACGCTCTGGATCAGATGGCCCAGATTCTCTTTAGGCGATATGACGCTTGAGGTCTTCTTCGGATGATCTGACAGTTGCGATCTTCTCCGGATGATCCGACGGTCGAGAATTTACTTTGGCTCTCTGGCTCTCCAAACTTCGAAGATTTCAAATATTAAATTGAAACTTGAACTGAGATTTTTACGGAGCATAACCTCCGCACATATTTAGACCCGAAATGAATGATAGTCGTTTGATCAAGGTCTTAGATCAATGGCTTGATTTGTATGCGATGCATATCTTCTATCTTATCCTGTCCTTCCACTCGAAAGTGATTCGGCGGCTGACGGGAATTCAGGTTTGATCTGATAGTTGATGGGTATTCAGATAACCAAATTCTCAATTGTTTTGCCCCGCTTATCCTATCCTTCCATTAATTCAATATGATGGTTGTTGGTCCTATGGATCAGTGATCCAAATGCCACTGTCTCTCTTCCTCCTGAGCTTCTGATCTCTCTGACTTAGAATATTTTCTAAGTGTTCACAGATCTTGTCTGTGTTTCTGAAAAACACTATCTCTCATGAGATTTGCGTACAACTCTACGTTATTCCTCCTGAGCTTGATTCCTTCTGCAAACTCACAGATTCTAAGGAATCCTCTGCACACTCCTTGTTGTCTTCATGATAACCTCTGGCTATCTGGAAACTCCAAATCTCTGCAATGTGCTCATCCTCCTGAGCTTGTAGACAACAATTTTTCATGGTCTCGTCATTCCCGATGCTATCATTGTTGTTTTCCTATTTTTCATCATTGCACACTCTACCTGTAATCATGCCATCGTTCTTATTTTTCTTGCCTGTAAACATGCCATCGTTGTTGTTGTTATTACCATCAATGAAAAGCACACTCTACCTGCAAACATGCCAAAAAAACATCGCATGAAAACAACTTCTCCAAAACTTCAACCCAAGTGGATAAGGTCCTGATTCCAAAGAAATGAAAAAGTGGAAAGGAACCTTCTGGACAAAGTCACGGGTTGATTAAATCATGTGGACCAATGAACGAAGGATTGAGAAGATTATCCTGACCTCCACTAACCAGCCTTATTTGGTGCAAGTAACCATGCTTTGCGGGGCACCCTCTAGTAGTACTGAAAACTATGATACAAAGTCTGCCTTAGGTACTGCGGTAAGCCCTCGCAATGACCTATGAGATCCCTATGAAAAGACACTAAGTTCACCAACTCGCGGTTAGCATCTTGGGGGTATAGTCGAAAGTCGGGATTGAACATATGGGTAGGGTAACTAGGCACGAAGCTCTTCCAGAGGATTGTCTACAAAGGGCCAATGTCACTTCAGAAAATCTCAAACTAGGTCCAAAGCTTCAGAGGACTGACGCGAAGAGGGCCAGTATCAATTCAGGAAAAGTACAACCAGGTTCAAAATTTGTAGATGAATCAAACCAAATGAGTCAGTGTCACTTAAGGGAAAAAACCCAATATAGATTTATCTCTCCAATCCTAATCCAAGGACCTAACCCTAAACTTGTTTGTGAACAGTAGAAACAAAGTCTAGTACATTTTAATTTTAGTGTTCGTTTTAGTGGTTGTTTTTACTCAAGGGGTATGGAGGTGCAACTAATGTTGTTTGAGACTCTTCCAAAAATGAAACTTATAAGAACACTGGCAAAGAAAACTTTACACTAATTCTTCAAATGAAAAAATATTTTCAACAAGAAAATTCATGAACAATCCTATTGCTAGTATCTTTTTGTTTTTCAAATAACAATGCAAACAATGCAGAGAAAGAAAGACACTTAACTAGCAAAAAGTATGTTCTTTTTTTTATTTTTTTTCTTTTATCAAAGAAAAACTAACAAAAGATGCTAGAAGAAACTGTAGAATACATGATTCATGGCCTCCCCTAGCCATGAGGGGGGATTTTTTTTTAAATGAAAATCATTTTACTTAAAAATGCAAGCTAAAAATAAGCCAAGAATGATGGGAAACCAAGAGTAAGATATTTTCTTTTTCTGTATGATAAACTTTCAGATTTCAACAGAGAAAAGCCAGAAAGGGACTCATGACAACCTAGGTAACTGGCCAAACCAAGAACTAAACCCAGAAATAAAAAGAGATTTTTTAAAAAAACTCCACTTTAACACAGGTCCATGACTGAGTGTAGTGCAACTCGCAGATATCTGCGGGATATATAAGAGAAATTTTTGGATGTACGTGGGTTGTAGAACAACAACACACAGATGGCTAGGAAAGTTCAAAAAAATAAAAAGACACTCTAGGAAAGAGAGGTTTAGGACTTGAAAACAACTCCTAAGAAGCTAAAGCTCTATGAAAAACATAGAAAATACAGAAAACACAACAAGGCAAGCAACAAGCAAGGGACCCTAAACAATTTGACCCAAACTAGGAGAATTCATAGTATGGTTGCCAATTCTGATGATGGGATATTCCCCCCATGATTATGGGTCTAAATTACAACAGATCGAGACTGTATAGAGAATATAGAAAAATTCTCTCCAAGAAAAGCACGCAAAACCGAAATAATAACTACTTTACAAGGAGAAGTTAGGGAAGGAAGAGGGAGAAAGGGTGCACCTTGATTCTCTCGTTTGATGTCGATCCCACTCCTTTCTCTCGACGAGCTCTAGATCCTTTCCTAGATGCAACCTGCAAAATGGACACAATACAAGAGTTGTTGCGGAGGTAGTTACACAATTAAAGGGTATTGATATCATATATCATATTCAAAGTAAACTTAATAATAAAAAGCATACAATGAATACATGATAGGAGGGAAAACAAACTCTTCTATTAACACCAAATTAGAAAGGTAATTTACAACCTTGTCTCACCTTTGGCACTGCCTCAAAGGCAATTGTCTTGGTTCCTTCAAGAATCTCTCAAGAATCAAATCAACCACTATGCTCTTCCTTGAATGGCCCAAGTATGGATAAGGATACACCCTATATCCATATAGATGGGAAAGAGATGTTGGAAAAGGAGTTTCCAGATAACATGGGGTGCTTCTCGGAGGATTGTAAGAAAGGGAGGCTTGCTATATACTGGCAGCATAACCTTGCACCAAAATCCTTACCCTTTCCTTATCCCTCAATGGTTCTTTTATCTCTTCCCCAAGAGGTTGGGGGAGTTGGATTCTTGTGTACGGGTAGCGGACGTTGGGGAATGATCCCAACCGAAAAACCTACCCAAAAACACGAGATTATTTTATTTTTATGATTTTTTAGGGCATCCACAGGTTGCAAGCTTGAGAGTCATGGATGTTTGCTCTTTTCGCTAGGGAAACCCATAGATATGCTCATAAGGCATGTTTTTTAAATTCTTTTGAAGATGCAACTTGGGAAAATGTCTGGGTTATGAATGGCATTATAACATAAAGTATTTAAAATTGGCGGACGAGACTGTGTAAAAAAGAGAGAGACGCGTGCAAAGGTAAAAGAACTGATCTAGGGTTTGTGCTTTGCTACCATGCCAAGCCAGGGCGGAGGGGAGCCGATGCGCCCTCCTTCCCCAACCACGTCCTTCAGGAAACTAGTCACTGCATGCAGAAAGAATGCGCCCCAAGCAGAAACGCCAAGTTTTGTAAGAAAGTTGGATAACGTACCAGAGATCAATCTCCCCCCGGAACAACCAATGAAGGTATCACTCTCATTATCAGATCGAGGATTGGTAGGTCAGTTCATGGGGCTCTGGCCCTCAACCAGGAAAACAGACAACAGGATCCAAAGGAACTGGAGGCCATTAATAAAAAATAGTGTAACCTGTTATGCGGTTGGAAGGGGCTACTTCATTTTCAAATTCATCTCCCAGGAGGATCGTGATTCAATCTTCAGAAGCGGGCCATACTTCATGGGTACACAGGGCCTTTATCTGAATCGGTGGACTCCAAACTTTGATCCAGCCTCGAAAGTGCCAAAAGACGTCCCGTTCTGGGTCAGACTCCCAAACCTACCAATCCACTGCTGGAACTCCTCGTCGCTGCAAGCTATTGGGAACGGACTAGGTCACTACATTGACAGAGCTGATCCAAAAGACCATATTCTTGTGCAAGAATCTGTGTGGAATTTGATTTGGAAATAGGCTTGCCGGAAGCGGTAAAACTGAAGGTGGGGGAATGGCAACACCTACAAAAACTGGATTATGAGCAGCTCACGTTCAAATGCAGAGGATGTCATGAATATGGACATTTCCAGAGAAACTTCCCAAAATCCCCACACACAGAGAAAACAGGGGAGGAAGGATGGCAGCAACCCCGGAAAGGAAGGTCGAAGTCTAAAGGCCCAAGAAGGGAAAACCTCGCTCCTGATCAAGGCAACTCTGGAAACATAGAGATGACAAACAGCTTCAAAGCGCTAGGAAATGAAGGGGAAACGGCAGGTCCAAGCAATGTCGCCCAAGGTGAAGAAGATAGAGGCAACCAAATCCCGGAAACCGAAGGAACTCAAAAAGCAGTAGGTATAGGGGAGAAACCCACCTCCCCCCCAAGGAATGGGGTAGATTAAGGCACCGAGGAGGGAGAGATCTCGTCAGGAAACGAATCATAAGGAGCGAGTGAAGCATGGGACACCCCAAAGAAGCCAGGCAGAGGTAGGAAATCCAAAAAGGCAGAAAGGGATCAGGAAACCTACAAGGACGTTCTCAAAGGAGCACAACCAACCATCAAGCAACTGATCAGAGTAAGGCAAACCAGGAAGCTGACTAAGGCCTCCCAAGGAGGTCACTCCCCCCCACCAAGTAACCAATGAAGGTAACTTCCTGGAACTGTAGGGGTCTAGGTAGAAAAAGAAAGGAAGAAGCTCTCAGGGACATGATCAAAGAAGCAAGAACGGACATCCTACTTATCCAGGAAACCAAGATGAGTCAACAGGACTCTTTAAAAGTCTCAAAAAACGTATGGAGAAGCAGCCAAGGTTTAGCCAATAATGCTAGAGGCGGGTCAGGAGGGCTTTGCACCCTGTGGAACGCCTCCAAAATAGATTTGATCCGCTCCCAACTTTGCATGCATTGGATCTTCTCCCAACTGTTCCACAAGGAATCAGGGAAAATAGTAAGTCTCTTTAACATCTATGTCCCACAACATATAGAAGAGAAAAAGAACTGCCGGCAAACCCTTCTAGACTATCTGACAAACAATGAGCTGGAAATATTATTCTAGGAGGGGACTTAAATGTAACTTTAGCCCAAGAAGAAAAATGGGGAGGATCTATCGTAAGGGACCCGGCCAGAGAGTGGGTGGAGGACCTAATCTTAGCATGGGACTCAATGGACATTAAGCCGACAAAGGGACGCTACACTTGGACCAACAAAAGGGTAGGTCTGGGGCATATTGCTGCCCGTTTGGACAGATTCCTTTTCCAAAGCTCATACTTGACACTTGGGCTTACAGCTTCCTCAGAAATTCTCCCCCACAGCACCTCTGACCACAATCCTATTAGTCTAGAGCTTAGGAAGGAGCAAGGTCAGGGGCCCATCCCCTTCAGATTCAATCCCGCTTGGACACAGGATAAAGACTTTCTGCACAAAGTTTCCAACGTATGGACTAGCAAAGTTAATGGCTCTGCGTTTTATGTTTGGGAAGAAAAATTGCGAAGGCTCAAAGCTGAGTTAAAAGGATGGGCAAAATAAAAAGCTGACCCAATCGCCCTTCGTTTAGAAGCTCAAAGGAAACTAGAGAATCATCAGCTTGCTCTGGAAAAAAAGGAGATCACACAGTAGGACTTGCTTAAGGAGGAGCAACTTCAAAGGCAATGGCACAAAAGCTATAGAGATGAAGAAAGTTACTGGAGGCAGAAGTCTCGAAGTCTTTGGCTGAAGAAAGGAGACAAAAACACGAGTTATTTCCATAAGCAAGCGGAAGCAAGAAAACACTACAAGGCTGTGACAGAAATTCAAGTCCAAAATACTACAATATCTGAGCCAGAGGGCATCAGACAGGCAGCCTTTGAGACATTCAAAACCCTCTACACAGAAACAGAAATGGCAAGCATCGATCCTCAAATGTACCCTCTATCCGATGTCCCAAATCTAATAAAAGAGGAAATCAATCTCAAGCTTATGGAGGAAGTCACACAGCAAGAAATAAAAGAGGCGGTGGACCAAATGCACCCGGAAAAAGCCCCTGGACCGGACGGATTTACAGCCAGATTCTTCCAACAATGCTGGGAAATAATCAAATCAGACCTTACCAAAATGATAAAGAAATCACAAGCGAGCAACAAGCTAGGAGGAAGCACAAACTCAGCCTTTCTGGCACTCATCCCAAAGGATAAAGGAGCGCTCAACTTCAGCCGATTCAGACCGATCTCCCTTTGTAACACAAGCTACAAAATCCTCACCAAGGTAATTGCAAACAGATTGAAAAACATCCTCCCTCTCATAGTACCAGAGAACCAGGGAGGATTCATCAAAGGCAGGCAAATAGCAGACAACATAGTCTTGGTGCAAGAAGCTCTTCACTCAAGTCTACGTAGGAAAGATAAAGGTATGATTATTAAATTAGACCTTGCAAATGCTTTTGACAGAGTTAATCATAATTTCCTATTTGAGGTAATGAAGAAGTTTGGATTTGACGAATCCTTTGTGAAGTGGATAAGAGCCTGCATAGGGACGCCATGGATAGCCCCCATGGTAAATGGAAGAGTAATGAACTTCTTCAAAGCATCCAGGGGCCTAAGGCAGGGTTGTCCTCTATCGCACCTGCTCTACGCAATTCAAGCCTTCGTCCTTAGCTACCAGCTGGAAAATTCTAGAATCCGAAGCAACCTCCAAGGACTAAAAATAACCCAAGGTGTGAAGGAAATCAATCATGCGCAATTTGCGGATGACACCTTGCTACTAGGAGGGGCAAGTCTGTTAGTTGCAAAAAGATTCAAAGAGGAGCTGGACGCTTATGTTGCAGTGTTAGGAAGCGAGATAAGTCAAACAAAAAGTAAAATTTATGGTTGGAATATTACACCCAAAGAGATGCTGGGAATTTCCAGAGTTTTGGGGATGGAAGGGCACATCAAATGGGAGACCATCACCTACCTGGGAATCCCTATCTCCAAGGCAACTCCAAGGGCCTCACATTGGACTCATTTACTAGACAAACTAAAGAAGATAATCACCTCTTGGGGGGCGAATTGGCTAAGTCCAGCAGGAAGGATAGTCCTAATAAAATCCGTCCTGGCAAGTGTACCCATTTATCAGAACTCTTTGCTCCTAGCTCCAAGCACCATAATCCAACAAATAGAAGCACTGCAAAGACGCTTTCTGTGGGAAGGGGGGAAGAAGACAGGCAGGAGACTCCACCTTATAAACTGGGATAAAATCTCAAAACCCCTCATGTAAGGAGGCCTCAACTTCAAAAACACCAAAGTACAAAATCTGGCTCTAGGGGCAAAATTGCTTTGGCACATAGTCAGTGGTAATACCGTGTGGAGCAAGGAAGCCCTATGGAAGAAATATTTCAGAGGCGCAAGGAAGAGGTGCATTGAAAATCCTTGTAGAGAGACCAAGGGATCCCGAACTTACAATCTCTGCAAAAATTCCATGGACTTGTTCACCCCCCACCTTACCTGGGTGCTGGGAAACGGGAAAAAAATTAAAATCTGGCAAGACTCCATACTAGGTGATCCATCGCTGGAGTTGAGTCAAAACTTGCAACGACTAAAAGGATGGATGGAAGGGAAAAATCTAAGGACGCTCTCTGATATCTCTAATTGGGGGACTGACAGACACAAATCGTGGCAAGGTTGGACAGTGAGCAACCTGCCCCTGGACTTAGAAACTGAGTGGTGCTTTCTAAAACTCAGCCTGCAGGGGAAATCCCCCATTAGGAAAAAGGGGAAAGATGAGAGAGGATGGGGAAAGAATGCTAAACACTACTCCACCTCACTGGGATACTACACCTTCCGAAACATTCCTCATGTCCCACCCAACCCGTCCCTTTGGAAATCCATCTGGAACACAAAAACCATCCCCAAAATCGACCTCTTCCTCTGGATTCTAATCCACAACAGTATTCAAACAGGGGAAAACCTTCAAAAGAAAGGTTGGGAGGGCCCATTCAGGTGTCCCCTGTGTCACCAAGCCAAGGAAACCTCAGATCATCTTCTTCTTAACTGTAGCTATTCAAAAGAAGTTTGGAAGTTGGCAGTTGGGTTGCAAAAGGCTCTTCCTCTCCCCCAAGATGTTATTTCCCTCCTCCAAAGCTGGACAGCCCTTTATCCTTTCCAATTGAAGAAGCAAAGCTCTGCCTCGAGGCTATGGAAAGCAATCCCAAGGTTCATCCTTTGGGGGCTTTGGTTGGAAAGAAACAACAGAATATTTAGAGATAAGGAAAGGAGGGCCTCTCTAGTGATCACAAAGATCAGATCTCTATTTGGAAAATGGGCTAGATCTCTCCGGAATTCTAACTACAGTAGGGAGATGGATGCACAAGAAGAACTCTGGCTGGACCAATTCCAAATTCAATTGCAAACTGGGAACATATCCAAAACTACAACCCAAGAGCAATGGGAAATAAGGGTAAGAAGGAGCGAATTCGATAATTGGAAAAGTGAAAGGAAATCCCACATCCTGTCCTTTGACGGAGCCTCAAAAGGAAACCCAGGTCAAGCAGGAGGAGGAGGAATCATTGTGAATCCAAATGCAGAAGCCATGGTGCGTTACGTGATGGGATTAGGCATAGCCACCAACAATCATGCAGAAGCAATGGCATTGTGGCAAGGTCTGTGTCAAGCCAGAAGTAATGGAATCTGAAATTTGATTATCATAGGTGACTCACGCCTGCTAATTTGTGCTATAGCCCGGTCTACAGAAACCCAAAGTGCACAACTCAATAACTTGCTGGCCAGAATACGCCTACTCCTTAAGGATATTGACTCTTTCCAAGTGTTCCATGTCCTGCGGGAGATGAATAAAGATGCGGACGAAGAGGCAAATAGGGGCACTGTGTTGGCACAAGGAAGCATGATTATAAACGGCCAACTCTCCACGGTGAATCTACCATGACCCAACCTCACGACCAACACGAGGCCCACGCAAGTCTCAATAAGGGAACAGGAATAGACAGTGACATGATTAAGCCAATGCAGGGGCGCAGGACTGTACAACGAGGGAAGAGGACGGCCCAGGAAATCAGTTCACATGCACAAAGGAGATCGCAAGATCTTCCCCCATACCTCTTGGGGAAAGCATCGCTGGAATAAATGATGAAAGAAGGGAGAGCAAGTTTAAATTCGCCTGTGTCCTCAGTCCGAGAGCAGACCCATCCTCAGCCGTCGAGAGAGCAGAAGGAGAAGATTCAGAGCACGAAAGAACGAGTAGGAGAGATGGCCACGAGTTCCAGCCGGAATTTCACTATGGAGGAGCGACTAAAACAGCTTGATGAGAAGCTGGAAAAGCTGAAGTAGACACTCCAGTATCAACTTGATTTCCTGGAGAAATTAGACACGGAGGCACGTAGGCGGTTGGAACAATTGGAGTAGGACATCTCTACAGTCAAGATCGGATTCACAGAGGAGCTCGGCAAGCTACACCAGGAGCTGAAGATCCCAAAAGATGAATTTGAGGAAAGGATCGGTCAACTTGAAGGAAAAATGTCTAGGTTAAACATCGAATGGGGGAAGGACCCCAAAGAATAGTCAGCCTCTTGGTCTGTAATGATCTCTACCCTTTCAAGCAACCTACCATTTTGTATAGAAGCCAGGGCTTTACAATAAGTCTGGTTTCAGGTATCTGATTCATTTTCGGGGGTGTTTGTTAGATCTAGCAACTCTAGTAGTGCATTTTAGCTTACTGTAGGCAGTTGCTCAGTGTAGCCCTGCCAGTCTGTAATCGTTTAGTGGCTAGTCCACAACTAATACAATATCCTCTAAACGTTCATGTCAAAAAAAAAACTTGGGAAAATGTCTGGCAAGCTTTGGGAAAGGGTTAGGCCATGGCACAAATGCATAGGTGTGTCATTTTGTTCTATAACACTCACACCCAGGGAAATATATTCCCAACAATTCTCCCTCCAGGGCTCCAACCTTCCCCAAGACAACCCAAGGAGAATTGTACACCCAATTCTACCTAGGATCCACATGGTTCATAA
This sequence comes from Picea engelmannii, assembly GCA_009831015.1. Lineage (NCBI taxonomy): Eukaryota > Viridiplantae > Streptophyta > Pinopsida > Pinales > Pinaceae > Picea > Picea engelmannii. Next base: position 422,090 of record ML797432.1, read on the forward strand.
GGTAACAAGGTCATAATAGCTCCTCATCTCACACCCCATAAGCAATTATAATAATGATGGATTCCTCACTAAGCCCAATATTTAAATATGCATTTTCTCTATTTGACAAGTGGCACTTAAATAACCACTTCCCCACCACTTGGGAACTCATCCCATTACTTGGGAACTTTAGCATAAAATCATAACTTAGGACTTAGGAATATATTATTATATTCATGGGCTTAAACCCCCTTGACTTATCCCCTTTCCTTAAGCCCTTATCCCCCCATACTCTCTTTCTAACATGGCCTGCACCAGTGATGTATTTTATTAATATATCTATGTGTGATTACAATTTACAATTCCAATCTCACCAACCTTTTAGCATACAGGATCTCTGGCCTAATATCACACATACACTCTGGGCCAAAACATCATGTCTTAGCAGCCTATAAAAACTTATGTATATTTACAACCTGCGGTCAACCTGAGGTATTACATTCCCCTCCCCTTTATTTATGCATTATCCTTAGTGAATTATATACACATACAATCATTTTTTTCAAAACTTTGTGGGTACTCTTCTCGCATGGCATCCTCATTCTCCCATGTAGTATCTTCAGGACCATAGCTATTCCATTGGACCTTTACCGATCGTATGGCTTGATTCCATAGCACCTTGACCTTCCTATCCAATATGTACACTGACTAGACCCGTAATTCTCCCTCGTGCTACACCTAGATCATAGTCCAATCAATTACATGGTTAGAATCATGAACATACTTCTTAAGAAAATACACATGAAACACATCATGTATGCACATGGATGCAAGTAGTGAAAGAATGTATGCAACTAAACCAATACTCCATGAGATTTCAAAAGGTCCACAATATATTGATTCTAGTTTTGGGTAGCTTCCCAACCTTAGTGAACTCTTCTTAGCCTTCACTTTCAAGAATTCATTCTCTCCCACTCTGAATTCTCTGTGTGTCCTTCCCTTATCCACATAAATTTTATGCATGCCTTGTGCAACCTTTAAATTCTATATTATTTTCGCCATCTTCTATTACATTTCACTAAGCAATTATGGCTCAATAAATACTCTGTCTAATGGGTTGTCCCATCTCACTAACATGTTACGCTTTCTACCATACAGTGATTCAAATGGACTCATATTCAAAGATACATGATGTATGTTATTATAAACAAATTCAAATAAATGCAGATAATCTTCACATTTTGATGGTTTATCCATCACATATATCCTTAACATATCCTCAATCACTTGATTGACCCTCTCTATTTTCACATTTGACTCTGGATGATATGCTATGCTAAAATTTAAATTTGTACCAAATCCTTTAAATAATCCTTTCCATAAATTTGATGTGAACATGTGATGTTTGTCAGAAACAATTTCCTTGGGCACACTATGTAGCCTAATAATTTATCTCATGCAAATCTCTGCAATGTTAGCTTCCTTGAGAATTAGCTTCACTGGGATAAAATGGGTAGTCTTAGTTAATTTATCCACCACTACCATGATGTACTCATGTTTCCTTATAGTTATAGGCAGTCTAGTAATGAAATCAATTGTAACAACTTCTCATTTCCTCTAAGAAATGGGAAATGGTCGATGTAGAAATCCAACTAGATATCTATGCTCAACCTTTACCTTTTGACACTCTATACATCTGGCTATATAATCAACCACCTCCTCCTTCATTATTGGCCAAAAGTATTGGCCCTTTACAACTGCAATTGATTTATGATATCCTAGGTGCCTAGCATAAGGTACGTTATGCATTTCTCTCAGCACTAAATTTTCAAGCTCTTGAGAATTAGACACATATAGTTTTCCCTTGTACATCAGGACTCCATCCTCTCTCGGTTCATAATATTTAAATTTTTGTTGAAAATTACCTTGTTGTAATGCTTCTTTTAGTTGCAAATAATGTTGATCTGAATTTGTGGTTTCCAAAATTATTTCTTTCAAATCATATCTATACATGTTAATGGATATAGCATGCATTTCATATACTCTCTTGTTGAGTGCATCAACCTATTCATTTTCCTTACCTTTGATATGCTTTATTTCGAAGTCATTTTCATTAAGGAATTCCAAGCATCTAACTCGTCTGGCATTCAATGTTGGCTATTTAAACAAATATTACCAAAAAGCAATTTCAAATCACCATGGTTTGTCCTCAATTCAAATTTTCTTCCCATGAGATGATGTCTCCATGTTGTCAATGCGTGTATAATAGCTACCAACTCTAATTGATGTGTGGCATAGTTCCATTCATGCTCTTTGAGCTTCCTGGATTCATAGAAAATAACATGTCCATTTGGGTAAGGACTCCACCAAATCCTTCTTTTCATGCATTGTGCACACTACAAAGTCTTCAATTGGATCAAAAATATTTATTATGAGTGAACTTGTTAACAAATCTTTCAAATGGTGAAATCTGTCTTCACATTCAAAAGTCCATTCAAATTTTACACCTTTCTTTTGCAAGGAGGTGATTGGATGTGCAACCTTTAAAAAGCCTTCAATAAATCTTCTATAATAACATGCAATTCCCATGAATGATTTGACCTATGTAATATTCTTTGGTGTTGGCCATCCTATAATGGATTTTATCTTCTTAGGATCAACAATTATCCCTTCCTTTGAAATAATATGTCCTAAATGATGAATTTTCCTATGATAAAATAAGCACTTGCTCAGCTTGGCATAAAACTGATGCTCCCTCAATAATTGTAACACCATCCTTAAATGTTTCTCATTCTCCTCCTCTGTCTTGGAGTAGATGAGTATGTCATCCAAGAAAACTAATACAAACTTGTCTCAATACTCTTTGAATACTCCATTCATTAGACACATAAAGAAAATTGGTGCATTTGACAACCCAAATGGAACCACTACAAACTCATAATGCCCATATCTTGTCATGAATGTTGTCTTGTTGATATCTTCTTCTTCAATTATCACTTGGTGATAGCTTGTCCTCAATTCAATCTTGAAAAATATCCTTGCACCTTTCAGTTGATCAAATAGATTTTCAATCCTTGGTAATTGGTATTTGTTCTTTATGGTAACCTTGTTAAGTTTCCTAAAATCAATACACATCCTTAAGTTTCCATCCTTCTTCTTCACGAAGAGCAATGGGGCACCCCGAGGTGAGACACTTGGGCATACATACCCCTTCTTGAAAATTTATTCAAGTTGTGTCTGCAATTCCTTTAGCTCTCATATGCTCATCCTATAAGGAGTTTTGGACACTGGGGAAGCTCCAAGAACCAAATAAATGGAGAAATCGATGTCTCTCTTTGGTGGAAACCCTGATATATCCATAAATACATCCTCATAATGTCTCAAAACTAGATGATCTTCAATGAATTTTATCTATGGATGCCTCTTCCATATGATTTGCATAAATCTGGCACCCTTTTTTAAAACTCTTCTTAAACTACATGGATGAAATTTTTCTAATAGATACATGCCTTAGAATCCCCTGAAATTTCCTTTGTTTCCCTTCCTCATCAAGACAAGTGAATGAATTATTGTATCAATCTAGCACAACGTGATGCTTGTCCAACCAATCCATACCAATTACACAGACATATGAATCCAAAGGTATGATATTCAAATCCCTTTACGTTGAGTCCATTCATGTCCATTGGACAATCCTTAACTAGCTCATTGATTCTTCTCTTATCTCTTGTGGCTAGTTGAACCAACCAAGATTTCCCATGTTTGATTCTTTTTAAATGGAATATCTCAACAAGATCAGGATCTATGTAACTATGGCTAGCTCCATAATCAATTAAAATGGTTATGGGATGATTATCATTCTTACCTTCTACTTCAATCATATGAGATTGGTATTCTTCTTGCTTGTTGTCCAAGGATGCATAAATCCTTGGCATGCTTCTGCCCATGTCTTCAATTGTATCAACCTGCTGGATATTATGAATAGTCCTCACCCTTTTTCCTTTGTGAGGGAAATCTCTATGGAAGTGATCTCTCTCACATCCCCAACATTTTATGGAATGTTGTCTTGGAATTTTCCCCGAAGACTCTATCATCCTGGGCTCATTTCCCATCGGCTATCCTTGAGAATTGTTTCGGAAAAATGATGGATTATAACCTTTCTTTATTTGTTCCACCTTTTCTTTGTTCTTGTCATCTCGAGCCTTTTGGAAAATTAGATTTCCTTTATTATGCTCATAAATATACTTTTCTTTCCTTATGGCATCTTTCAGTGTCTTGGGCACATCAAAATGTATCTTGTTAGTGTATAAAGAAGATAAACCACTTAAAAATATTTGTATTTTAACCTTCCCATCCTTTAGGGATCCAACATACCTCAACAATTCAAGGAACCTACTCTGGTATTCATCCATTTTCAAGCTTCCAAGCTTGAGTTCAAAGAATTCTTTCATCTTCTTGTCATAATATTGTTCTAACAAATATTTCTTTTGAAAATAATTTTTGAATTGCCTCCATGAGATACTCTTATGATCAATGTGCTTAACTTGCTTGAGTTGGTCCCACCACATCGATACGTTTCCTTGAAGATGGTAGATTGCAACTTTGATCAGGGATAATTTTAAGGATGGAAAATTATCTCAAAATGTAGAAACCTTGGCAGAACTGACTTGTCCTTAATATGCAAACTATAAAATGTATATTTTTGTAAAAATATTCAAATTTCTAAGGATTTTATATATTTTCCATAAAATTTGGGCGAAACACATTTAGAAAAAATGGAAATTGGTGAAACTCTTTTTTGGAAAAAACATGGAAAATTATCCCATGGGCGATATATAGCCCCTAAAATTTCCCCCCACTCTAGCTTATACATTTGATGAATAATAGTGCAATTGGAAGTATTTTCTCATTCCCATCAACCAAGCTTATGCATCTTTATATTTCTTATGATCACTATGAAATGTAGGAAGCTTGATATTCCTTAGCTCTCCTTGTAAACCATCAACTCCAGTCCTCCTTTTATGATGTATGATAGAAGGAAATCTTGGATTGCTTTCTTAATATGAAATTGCATGTTCCCTTATAGATGAACACCTTGGTGAATGGTGATGATGTCTACTAGAAATTCTAGAGTGCCTAACACTTTTGGATTCCTCTCTCCTAGCATGAGATCCATGTTCTTATGCCTTCCTTGAATCTTATTCTTTGTTTATTTGCTTCTGCAACATGTTTAGGATTTGTAAAAGTTGAGTGTTGATGTGGTTCTACTTCTCCTGAGCTTTTATAATTCTCGCATTGTTTGCTATGTAGCTCAAAACATATTTTTGTAGGCTTCTCATTGTCTCCACTAAATCTATGTTTTTTTATCTGCCTTCTCTACACCCATTTGACTCAGTCCTTGCATTACCCAAGATGACATACAACCCTTTAACTTCCTCCTCATGGATGTAAGCTCTTGGTGCATCTTCCATGTCTTTGGTCCTCATTCTAAATTTACTATGTTCTATTTGTACCCTTAATTATGCAAAATGTGCATGCAACAAAATTTGTTAGATAAAAAATATTTTTACAATTTTGGAAATCATTGTCTCCATTAAATCTATGTTTTTTTTATTTTCCTTCTCTACACCCATTTGACTCGGTCCCTGCATTACCCAAGATGACATACAACCCTTTAACTTCCTCCTCATGGATGTAATCTCTTGGTGCATCTTCCATGTCTTTGGTCCTCATTCTAAATTTACTATGTTCTTTTTGTACCCTTAATTATGCAAAATGTGCATGTAACAGAATTTTTTAGATAAAAAATATTTTTACAATTTTGGAAATCATACATGCTTTTCTACTCGTCAAGTCCAACAACCATCTTACTTTTGATTTCCTATGAATTTAATTGCTCAATTCACAATTCTGAGTGCATATTTGGATTCTTCTATTCAATATGTTTCCAATGTCTACTTTCTTTTTCAATTCTGAGCTATGAGAAGAAAGTTATAGTCATCTGAATATTTCCAATTGACCCCTTTTGTGCACCTTTTTCCCTGGTGAAATTAAGCTCAGATACTAATTTCTTCCACTTGTAGAGGAAAACATAGAAATAAATAAGGAAACTTTTGTATGAGACATTGATAATAATGATGAGAGTGAGTTTGAAATAACTCCCTTATTATCGATTTGATGCTCCAGTCAGAATATGCAGCAATCTAGAAATGCCAACTTTGTCCTTTTTCACCCATTTTTCCAAACTCGAAATTTTTAGCTAAACTGGCTATCTCCCAACTTGAGTATTTCTGGAAAAAAAATCACTAAGGAAACATTAGCTATCTTGATGAGTACATGAAATGTCGAGTAAATAAAAGTTTCCAGATTTGTCATCTGGGGTCCCTTTTTTTCCTCTGAAAATTCTAAAAATCCCCCAAAATTGGCTTGGAATGATGAATTTTTCCCTGTTTTTGCATCTCCACTCCAACCTCCCACTAAGGATAAGTTATCTGGCTCAATGAGTACATGAAATATCAAGTAAATGATTTTTTCCATATTTGTCATCAGGTGTCCCTTTTCCTCTGAAATTTCAAAAATCCCCCAAAATTGCCTTGGAATAATGGATTTTTCCCTGTTTTAGCATATCCACTCCAACCTCCTTAAAATCCGACCAATCCCTTCACTAAGTATTTTCATGTTTTCTTTTTTATCATTAATAGTGCCCCTACCACTAAGCATGATCCTTCTCTTCAAAAACCTTTATTTTGTATTTTCTGGAAAAATGGTGCATAATTGGCCATGGGCCCTCTTAAACACTTTTGTATCCCCTAACATTGCAGACAAAACCTAGAAAATTTCATCTTCGTCTGAGTTATTCTTCTTTCATTATGGCCAAAAAACAACTTTGGCTCTAGATGATTCTTTTAAAACTATCAACAATTTTTGCCTATGTGGCATCCTTGCTGACGTAGTTGTTGATGTGGCATATTGGGTCCACATGACACCTTGAGGTGATGCCATGTCATCCTCTTGGCCACCTTGGCCCTGCCTCATCAGCTTCCATCAACTTCCTCCTTCTCTCATTCCTCTTCATTCCCTTACCTTTATTTTATTTTATGAAAATAAATCATGGGATTCTACCATTCTGGACCTCCTATCTGAATTTCTTCCTGAACTCACCCAATTAACTCCAACTAATTAACATGTTGATGATTCTAGGCATGAATTCCACCTGATTTCACTCAGAAATGGGGGGGGTTTACCCAATTTCTCCATGATCACTCTGCAATTCATAACTTTGGCCAATTCAATCACTCAATTAGAGGTTAATATTAGGGATTTTAATCCCTAAGCTCAATTTCGTCAAATTGTAGGAAACTTTCCCAAATTTCTCACCATGGATGATTTTAGGGGCTAAATTTCGCTCATGGGCTAATTTTCCATGGTTTTTCCAAAAACGAGATTCACTATTTTAAAAATGATTCACCCAAATTCTATAGGATAAAATTATTTTACCTTAAAAATCGCCAAAATTTTAT
>ML797432.1:445649-473774 GCA_009831015.1 Picea engelmannii
TTCATGATGAGTCTTTTTAGATGCTCAACAATTTGTTAACTTATATTTAAGAGGGATTTAATTTGGTCAAATTTGATCTTTAATCAATATTAATCATCCATTAATTAGATGTCTAACTTTTTCCATAGAGATTATATGGAAGACATAATACACTTCGATTATTTGACATGATTAGTTTTGATTGCCTATTTAGATATATAAATATGTATTCACCTTATTTGTTATTAATCATCCATTAATTAGATGTCTACTTTGTTCCATAGAAATTATATGGAAGACATAATACACTTTGATTATTTGACATGATTAGTTTTGATCATTTGACATGATTAGTTTTGATCACCTACTTAGATATATAAATATGTATTCACTTTATTTGTTTGAGGTTTGATAGTGAATGATTGTGAGTTAGATTGTTATGATATATATAGTGTTGTATATGTTTTATAGCAATACTTTCTAATTAATTATTATAAATAATTAGAGTAAGTTAAATTTCTTATATGGATGAAAGAATCATAAAATGGTTTTGTTGAGTAGCATTATAGCTTAATTTTTACATTTGGAAAATATTGGATTAGATTAAGTATAGACTGTAAATGTGTGGTTATTATAATGTGTGTTGAGTTATATGAATTTAAATAAAGGATTTAAGAAAGTAAATGGTTAAACGAGTTTTGCAAAGCGAAGGTCTCTTTAGAAAATGGTTAAACTTATATAAACGAACTAAAGATACCTTCTATCAACTATGAAGTAGAGTTTTCATGATGTACTTTATGCTATGTAAAAAGGTATGATCAGTATGAATGGTGTGGGAAGTACAGTATGAATGGTTGTGGGAAGTACAACTAGCTTATTGTTACAATTGTCAATGCGGAAAACACAATTCACAATGATAATTAACAATCACACACACATAATAGACACAGGGATTTCACGTGGTTCACCCAAACGTTGGGCTACGTCCACCAAGCATAGGCATCGGTTGTCTTATTATTCGGATTATGGAGATTACATCAGATTTGCAAGTCTCTCATACACTCAGTCTCTCACAGTCGTTTTTGCCTCTATGGGCTTACATGTATTTATATACATTTACAAGAAACTGAATAATAAATGTAATCCCTATCCATATTCTAACTTGGTCTATTTGGTTGTGACCAACGCAGAATAATAGGATCCATATCCATCATTGGAGGTATTCGTTGTCACCAAATCCCAACAATCTCCACCTTGACAACAATTAACCTGATACCTTGCTCCTTCCTTTTGTTCATCACCTTTTCTGCAAGCCAAGAGAAGTTAAGCACCACTGCAACTTTTTTAATAAAACCAGTTTCATGATCTCTCATGTGTGACTTATACTAAAAAAAAACATCTAGAGGAAGATCCTTCTAGAAGCAGAAGCTTCTATTAGGCCTTCTTACATCCACCTTATTCTATTTTATTGAAAGGCCTTATTAATATTGACCTTTATTACATCCGAATATATTGTTCTACCTATGTGCGGGTTAGGAACCTAACATTTATTGTTTGTAAATGAATAGTGGTTAGTTATTTGTCTAAATATAAAATAAAGCAATTTAATCATAATGAAAAGTTTAATTTTTAAATAAATGGAAAGAATAGTTCATGATGAGTCTTTTTAGATGCTCAACAATTTGTTAACTTATATTTAAGAGGGATTTAATTTGGTCAAATTTGATCTTTAATCAATATTAATCATCCATTAATTAGATGTCTAACTTTTTCCATAGAGATTATATGGAAGAAATAATACACTTTGATTATTTGACATGATTAGTTTTGATTACCTATTTAGATATATAAATATGTATTCACCTTATTTGTTATTAATCATCCATTAATTAGATGTCTACTTTGTTCCATAGAAATTATATGGAAGACATAATAAACTTTGATTATTTGACATGATTAGTTTTGATCACCTACTTAGATATATAAATATGTATTCACTTTATTTGTTTGAGGTTTGATAGTGAATGATTGTGAGTTAGATTGTTATGATATATAGTGTTGTATATGTTTTATGAGCAATACTTTCTAATTAATTCTTATAAATAATTAGAGTAAGTTAAATTTCTTATATGGATGAAAGAGTCATAAAATGGTTTTGTTGAGTAGCATTATAGCTTAATTTTGACATTTGGAAAATATTGGATTAGATTAAGTATAGATTGCAAATGTGTGGTTATTATAATGTGTGTTGAGTTATATGAATTTAAATAAAGGATTTAAGAAAGTAAATGGTTAAACGAGTTTTGCAAAGCGAAGGTCTCTTTAAAAAATGGTTAAACTTATATAAACGAACTAAAGATACCTTCTATCAACTATGAAGTAGATTTTTTATGATGTACTTTATGCTATGTAAAAAGGTATGATCAGTATGAATGGTTGTGGGAAGTATAGTATGAATGGTTGTGGGAAGTACAACTAGCTTATTGTTACAATTGTCAATGCGGAAAACACAATTCACAATGATAATTAACAATCACATACAGATAATAGACACAGGGATTTCATGTGGTTCACCCAAACGTTGGGCTACGTCCACCAAGCATAGGCATCGGTTGTCTTATTATTCGGATTATGGAGATTACATCAGATTTGCAAGTCTCTCATACACTCAGTCTCTCACAGTCGGTTTTGCCTCTACGGGCTTACATGTATTTATATACATTTACAAGAAACTGAATAATAAATGTAATCCCTATCCATTTTCTAACTTGGTCTATTTGGTTGTAACCAACGCAGAATAATAGGATCCATATCCATCATTGGAGGGATTCGTTGTCACCAAATCCCAACAATCTCCACCTTGACAACAATTAACCTGATACCTTGCTCCTTCCTTTTGTTCATCACCTTTTCTGCAAGCCAAGAGAAGTTAAGCACCACTGCAACTTCTTTAATAAAACCGGTTTCATGATCTCTCATGTGTGACTTGCACGAGTTTGGATTTCCTGAGGGGTCACTCCACCTCCAACATGTCTTCCACAACTATGTTGTGAGACATATTTAGTGATAGGTCTCCTCCTGTCCAAAACACCTGTAAAATATACATTACAGTTATTAGAGACCATCTTAGTGTAACCATTATAGGTGACATTTGTGCTTCTCAAACGCTGAAGCACCCATTTCACTGCAGCACATGAATCTGTCATGTATCTGACAACATCATTAGCATGTGAAACATCTGGTCTTAACCATTTCATCGCATACAACAAACCTCATATTGAACTTACACGAGACATAACCTTTTATTCTTTATAGACAAGCCCTATGCTTGAAGAAAAATTATAATGGAAAGCAAGAGGGATAAAAACTGGTTTTACAATGTTCATATTGAACTCCAACCACAGCTTACCATTACCATCTATGTGTACTTCCATGCCCATAATTTGTTTTGCTACTCCTTGATCCCTCATATGAATTGTCATGTCCACCTGAGTCATTTTCTTACTGATTTTATCCATGCTTCAGCTTGCATTGAGCATATCATCATCAAATAACATCAAGACTGTGAATGTACTATAAACTGTATAGTCATTCCTACCCTTTGATAAATCCTGACTCACTATGAAGGATTCAAACCTCTTGTATATTTGTCCGGGTACCAATAGGCCATACAATGAATTATCTAGCATGCAAACAAATTTACTGTTGCGATCTTGAATCAACCCTTTTGGTTGTTCCATACATACTATATCTCTGTCAATGATGACCTTGTGAGAAGTAGGATCCCACACACAACATCAGAAACAAAGATTTTAAGTCTGGAACCGATTTACCTCTTACCAGTACCTGCAATTCTTTCTTGCTCTTATGAACTGGATGTTTCTTCCATAAACAAGAAGATACATCTGTCACTTCAGATGCTACTTCAGTACTTCCTTCCAGCTTATAAAGGTTATCAACCTTTGTTTCCTTCATCACTACTAAATTACCTTTCGACACTGTGAGAGCTCCACCTTGACCTGTATACTTATATCCACAAGAATCCAACACTCCTAATGAAATCAAATTTGATTTAAGCTCAGGTACATATCTAGCATCCGTTAATTCCCTAACAATACCATCTAACATCCTGATTCTAATACTGCCAACCCCAACAGTTTTATAGCGAATACCATTTCCCATAAACACTACACCCTCATCAACGGATTGGTAAGAAAATAACCAATTTCTATGTGAGCACATGTGGTGGGAGGCACCTGAATCTAACTGTCATTCTTCTTGATATTGTATATTACTAGAAACAGATAAAACTTGATCAATTATACCTGAATTTGTTACAACCAAATTTGCTTCCTTCGTAGAGTTTTCCTCAAATTCCTTTCTCTTCCAGCAATCTTTCTTGAGATGTCTTGTTTTGCCACAGTACCGGCATTTTGCTTTACCCTTTCTATGTCTTGACTTAGATCAGAAAGAACTTCTCTCATTCTTCTATGTGGTTCGACCTATGATCAACATTGCCTCTGAAGTTGAGGTTTCTTTACTAGATTTTCTCCTCATCTCCTCAGCCAACAAAGCTCCCACGACAGAGTCATAATCTAAACTTATGTTGAGCTAAAGCTAATAGAGGTGACTAGATTTTCCCAAGACTCAGGCAACGAACACAATAGTGTAATAGCCTTATCTTCATCTTCAAATTGAACTTCCATACTAGTCAATTGAACTATAAGGGTATTGAAGGTATTTAAATGGTCAGCAACTTGTGTACCTTCCTTCATCCACAAACTGTACAACTATATCTTCAAGTAGATTTTGCTTGTCAAGGACTTCGTCATATATAGACTTTCCAACTTGCTCCATAAGCCTGATGTTGTATCCTCTCCTACGATATTAAATAGAACCTCATCTGTTAGACATAAACGAATGGTACTAAGAGTTTTCGCATCCAGATCTTCCCATTCCCATTCTGTCATGGCTGTTGGTTTCTTTGACTTGTCTGCCAATGTTTTTTGCAACCCTTGTTGCACCAATAAATCCCGCATCTTGAGCTTCCAAAGCTCAAAGTTGTTTTTACCACTGAATTTTTCAACATCAAACTTCGAACTCTACATCTTAGCCATTAACACAAAAAATCTCCTAATATCCAAGAAATCACCGCTTATAAACTAAACTTGATATGGAGGAATAATCTTATGGAGAAATAATCTTATGTACTTTAAAATGAATCATTAACAAACAAGGCTGCATGGCAGCGTATAATAAAATAAAACAATAGTTGTATTGAATCCACCACATGTGTCGAGACGTCATCTCATTAAAGGACGTTGAGCCTCATCTCATTAAAGGAAGTTGAAGATCCTTACGCAGCCGTTGAAGATCCTTAATAAGAGATGCATTTGAACAACTAATCACAATTTAGAAAAATGTTTTAAAATAATTAAAAAAATCAAATTGTAATGTTATACCTTTAAAAATGCTCAAAACTATTTTGGTCAAACCCCAGCTAATAGACGATCAATAGCATATCCAATACTATATACCACCGCAAGCGGTAGGTATAATAACGAATATCCCTTCACGTTATTTTGAAAGATCTTAAAAAAACCCAATTTCATAAAACATTTAGATTATACATTGTAAAACGCTCAAACTTATATTTAAGGTTAACACTCAAAATTTGTAATATAAAAATAAAACTTTTATTTAAGTTTAACCCTTAAAAAAATTGTGAAAAAAAAAATACAAATGTCATCAACTTTGAATTGTACAAAATATTATATTATTTTATTTTAACTTTAACACTCAAATAATTGTGAAAGAAAAAGTACAATTGTCATCCATTTGAATCCTACCTACAAAATATTATTTTATTTTATTTAAATGTGCATAAGAAAAAGGTACTCATTAAATGAGAACAACAAAAAAAAATGCATATCCATGCCAAAAAAGAAAGGGTTATTTATTTAACAAGATGGGCTCCCAACTTTTGACAATATATATAAAAAAAAACAAGAAATATTTATTACAATTACATTGGGGAAGTAAAGGCAGCAATAAGACTTCAAAGTTTTTGACCAATAAGAGATCACATAAATGAGATTTAAAATTTAAAATAAATAATTATTTTTTAAAACTTTGGATAAAGGAATGTATATTTTATGGTCAACCATGAACTAATAGAAAGTCAAGCCTAACTCAAAGCTATATACCATACATGTCGGTATAATAAGATACAATGTTGAACCAAAAAATTTAAATCATAAAAAATTTAAGAAATATAAATTCCCAAAAAAAAAACTTTTTCAGTACACATACATCCACCTTTAAATAGAAAACCTTTTAATAAATAAATCACATTTACTTTAATTCCTCCCTTTACTTTAATTTACATTCACCTCACGAATACACCATTGAATAATTTTTCACCCATTGAATAACATGAAAAGTTTTCTTAGATATCGGGAATTTTGTTTAAAGCTTAGTATATACTATTCCAATTAAAAAGCATGCGAATCATATGACCGTCAGCACCTCCCCACACATTGGAGTGCGGAAATCGTTAAAGATCTACGCATTGTTTTTCATACGCAACTGTCGAAATTTTTAGAATTTTTCACAAGCGTAAGGTTGAGTAGTATGTGGCCGTATCCTTTTAAAAGAGGGACCTGCTGTGATGTAGAAATCTATGTACCTCACTTCTAGGGCTTTTCGGATAATTTGAAGCTCCTCCAACTAATTTTAACCAAGCTTTGATACCACTTGTTAGAATTGTCAATGTTGAAAACACAATTCACAATGATAATTAACAATCACACATAGATAATAGACACAGGGATTTCACGTGATTCACCCAAACGTTGGGCTACGTCCACCAAGCATAGGCATTGGTTGTCTTATTATTCGGATTATGGAGATTACATCAGATTTGCAAGTCTCTCATACACTCAGTCTCTCATAATATACATGTATTTATATACATGTCACCAAATCCCAACACTTATGAGTTCACAAGAAAAGAAGATGAAATGGGGTCCATGTGAAAAAAAACTTTTATTTCCAAGTTTCAGCGCAAAAACTCCCATCTTTTCTATCATGTGCCATGAATGAAACTCATCAACACCTACTTAGAAAGGAAAACATGGGAAGTTTTTCCATTCCATTTTCCATGAGTTTCAATGTTAAGTTCCCATAGAGTGTGGGATCCCAAGTTTGCAACTATAAGTAACCACAACGAAGAATCTAGGAATTTGGAAAGATTGTCTTTTTGGCCCTTTTCACTAGAATATGAGAACATAAATATGGAGGAAATCGCAATTTTTTATTATTTAAATTGCATTTTTGAATGCATAAATGGATTTAGAGTGCTGAAAAACCCTTAAGTAACCACAACGAAGAATCTAGGAATTTGGAAAGATTGTCTTTTTGACCCTTTTCACTAGAATATGAGAACATAAATATGGAGGAAATCACAATTTTTTATTGTTTAAATTGCATTTTTGAATGCATAAATGGATTTAGAGTGCTGAAAAACTCTTAGGGCACTCGGATACACTCACTCCGATAACTTAGGATGACTCCATCACTTGTATGCTTATGTTGTTCATTAACAATTCAACAAAAAAATTACCTCGCTAGGTTTTCACAAAGGGAAATCAATGGTTGGGTTCTTCTTGCTTGCATTGGAGTATCAACAGGTAGCAATTTTCTTGAGGGATTTTCTAACAAATAAGGGAAATGTACAACCTTTGTTGTGTATGGTTGTGATAAGAGAATTTCATCATTGATGGAGGGTTGGAAGTAATGCCCATATTTTCATAATGAGAGATTCACTAGGTTTTTACAAAGGGCAATCAACACTTGGATTCTGGTTCTTCTTGCTTGCATTGGAGTATCACTGATTTTCTCAAGGAATGTACATGTTTTATTGTGTATAGTTGTTTTGTTGTCTATGGTTATGATGAGAGAGTTTCATCATTGGTTAAGGGTTGGATGTCGTGACCATATTTTCATATTGAATAGTTTGGTCAATGTTGCAGGATGGGTGTTATTATTAAATACATAATTGATTTTTTTTTTTTTTTTTTTTTTACAACAGTAGTGATCTTATAATTATAATATTTACAACATGTATACAACATGTATGGTGAATTACTTTTAAATAGTTATTAATTTCTTAAAACATTCTTAATTTAAAAATAAAAATAAAAACTCTTTACACTGTTTATTTATATATAGAAATTTTAAAAATTTGAAGATAATTTTGCTTGAAAACAACTATATCTATTGATACTATAATTATATGTTTTAACTTTTGAGAGGTGAAACTTTCCAAAATTTCATAAACAGAGACATTGACAAAAACAATAACAGCTTTAGTCTAAAGGTTTTAAGTTTAGATCATTTTTTGGTGATATTTTCCTGTCATATTGTTCGAAATTCTGCTAGAAATTGTTGAATCTACAGATTTAAGTGGCTAATTCTGTATAATCTGAATGCCCTAAAAGTTTTTCAACACAAATTGGATCCATTTCTACATTTCTACATTCAAAAATACAATTTAAACAACAAAAAAAAATATGATTTCAGTCAAATTCATATCACCTGATTCCAAAAAAAAAAAAAAAACCAAAACTTAAAAATGACAAAACAATATCATAAATTGTCACTGTACTGATTTGGGGAATATTTTAGAAGTAAACTTTACCGCTCGTGATCCGAGCCAAGAACAACTCTCACAGTCCTCTTTTTAGAGGTTGACCAACTTAATTCACTACACATACATACGCGTCATCTATATTTTTGAAGGAAATGCTGCACACATCACGGAATCAGAGTCTGAAAAAGTAACGCCACGCCTGTTCCATGAATTTACCTATATCAGAAGTATTTCATGGCCGAGCCCCAAGGTCATATGGAAGGATACGAATTCCCCTTGCCCCCTATAAAATTGTTGTTATCGCTGTTGAACGGCGTCCGACTTCGACGAATTTACCATGGGCCACAAGAAGACAAGGAGCATCATCAGCTCATCCCATTATTTACAGAGATCGATTAACAAAACGGAGAAGCGAAAATGTTTCAAAATCAAAGAACCTGTAAATTTTGATTTTTTTTCTTTTACCTGGTCGAGAGAAGGATGAAATATGTTGAGCTTGGGAGAGCGCGCAGGGAATTCAGGCAACTGGTTTCCCTTATCGTCGTAAATTATGACACCTGCGAAGTCCGGGGGCTGGCACCGCTCGCCCATCAGAATTCTCCTCTGCCACAGGAAATCTCCTCCGTCTTCCTCGTCCATAGCGGCGGCACGATCATGTGCCTTCACCTCATCTTCCTTTTCTCTTCGGCCCCTTTTCATAGAAATCAGCAGCTTTTTGCTACTGTTGATAAGCGCCCGACCTGGGAACTTGAGCGCAAACTTGAAACCGGCGAAACTACGGGCTGGAGAATCCTTGGAGCTAGAGCTGCGAGCTGTAACAGTACCACCAGTTTTGTCGTCCCTACTACAGTGGAATTGCAAGTACACTGCGCAGAATGCGCCGACCATGGCAGCCACTGGCAGCAACCATGTGACCGCCAGCAGGAAACCGCCGGCGCTGGCCACCCAGGTCGTCATTCCCGCCCCTCCTCCCAGGGCCGCGACTCCAACCCACCTCGCCATGCGATTCGATCCCCTCACCTCACCATACAACAGAAAAAGCTTTGTCAAATACCAGATGGATATTGCCTCTTTCTGCTCCTATGGAAAACTCAGCTGAAGAAATATATATTGTGTTGATCTGTGCGCTGCGGTCGGTATTTATGGATTTGGCTTCTTGAATTGCTGCTGGATGAAAATCGTGTGTAAACGCCCACACGATACGTTGTACATTTTATTTTATTTAAGTCGTTCAGTTTGTTCATAACCTTTACGTGAAGATTTGCGTTTTCCGAGCCTTTTAATTATTTTCAAAGCGTTTTTTGGTTGTTGTTATCATTTAAAATATAAATGCAACAACAATGGCCATGGGCGTGGGCCCTGGTTTGTTTCAGGGTCGTGTTCCATTCAATAATTTCAACTTTTTTTTTGGCAGTAGATGTTGTTGTTGTTTACTTCTCTTTTTTATGTCGTGGGTTAAATTTTTTTAGATGTTGTTGTTGTTTACTTCTCTTTTTTATGTCGTGGGTTAAAAAAATTTAATAAATTTTTATCCAAAATTATAAATTTAATCATTTTTATATATTTTTATCGTTTTTATAACCTAATATATCTCTGTAATTTCAGGCAAAATTCAAGCAAATTTAAAACATAATTTCACCAATTTAAAACAAAAATTAATCTCGAGAGTAAGTTATTCCGTGTTTCAGTAGTTTAGTGGGTCTTGTGTAGGATGCGTGAAGAGTTGATACGAGAATCATGAGTGTAGGGCCCTTGTTAGACACGCGTGTGATACAAGAGGCGTCATATTTTGATGACCATACGAGGAGGAAATGTTCGGTCCGCATACATGAGCCCGCATGTTTCTCTACATTCAATAAATTATAATGACGAAAGATTAAAGTCGTTGTTTGGTTGTTCTACGAAATGGTTTTATTTTAGAATTGGGCGATATAAATTTATATGAATCATTATTTTTTGTTGTTCAAAATTTATTTCTGAATGTAGAAATAAATTCAGCATGTTGAAAAACCATGGGGCACTTGAATTATACAGAAATAATCACTCAAATATACGAATCTAACAATTTCTTTTCAGGGGAATATCGCCTAAAAAATTTGCCATTTCGTAGAACGTTTAACCTACGGTAAGATTAAATCTCACATTGACCCATTACTTTATTATCTATGAACATTGATATAATGCAACTTACTTATATGAAACAATTTCATATCATCTTAACATAAACACTCGCTACTTTTCTACATTTTTGGGGGGTTATAAACAACCTACATTACTATTGGAGCCTAGTTTTGATTCATGAAGGATTAGGGGATGTGACATCATTAATTTTGTATGTTTTTAGGTTATTGGGGGGAAACAATATTCAAGGAAGATGTGGAAGGTGTATGTCTGGTCTTCCATTTTTTCGACAAGGTTAGTCCACAAAGGATTCAATCTCTTTGAGTTTGTTTGGTTATTGGTTTTTATGTTTGTTGCGAATTTTGGGGTTAGAGAGGTTACGGTAAAGGACTGCAGGGCACTACTGACCCCTACTACAACCCAATTTCACTCCATTGAACCTCTAGTTCACTCTGTCAATGATATTCCTAGTCAACTCCATTTTGAATCTAGTTCAAGCAACTTGTCAGTCATGAAAGCATAAGGGTTAGGGGATGGAACATGTTTCAATGAGCAAGGTCAGATTAGTTAGTCCAAATGCCATGTCATAAGCTACCACTACAAGGAAACTCCCCACTGGATTACACAAGCTTAGGTAGATGCCATGAAAGCGACAACATATTATCATTGTGGATTTCCAAAGACCATCAAGCAGGAGATGGAGGCCATGGAGAAAACTATTTGCAAGGAAATGCGAGAGCTCTTTAAATCTCAACTAGAAGCATAATTCTTGGACTAGGTACCCGATATTGGTTTTTCCAGGTCATAGAACACTAAAGTCTTTAAGCTAATTGAATTATATGGGCTTAACAAAGCCTTCATTGAACATGTCGTTGAAGAAAAGGGACAATAACAACAAGCCATCACTTAGAAACTGGATTTACTTGACAAGAAGTTTGAGGCAATGTGCAAAGCAATTTTCAATGTGGAGATCATTCTTCTAGATCACACAAATGGCTAGAACGCTCATGTTACTATAGTTGACCAGGCACCTACTTCGAAGGGCACCCCATCCAATCCCATAAGATTGAATGAGGACAATGAAGATCTAGTCGAAATTCAGAAATGGGTAGCCTCTTCTACAACTTTCCTTAGACTTGTTTTGGCAAACTTCTATGTTGTATTTTGTCGATATAGTTAGGCTCTATAGAATCTGTCGATACCTAATCTGTCTATTATTATTAAATTCATGTAAAGTCTATGTAATTAGATAGAAGCTATGAATTGGTATAAGCACACTATGACTCATAACTCCAGTGGTTTTTGGATTATTTTGTACTAGGTTTCCCTTGTAGTGGGTTTCACATAGTTTTTCCTGTACTAGTTCACTATATATATATATATATATATATATATATATATATATATATATATAATCTTTTTTATATTAATAACAAATTGTATAGGATATCAAGGCTTGAGAGGGTGTCCTTAACAAGTCATAGTCCCAAAATTCATAACTAGAGAGTTGGTTGGCTTGCCCAGAGGGAAACCAGACCAACATATTAAACTATAATACAATTTTTTTTTAAGAAGTCTCTCTAGCTAACCTTAGTTTGTGTATCTAGTCTAGTATTATGAAAAATAGTAAAATTACTATTAAACATAGAGATAGAAGTAGCAGAAACCGCAATCATTTTCAAGTTGGTGGTGCAAGAGGACCAGTGTTCAAGAAGCTATCTCTAAGAGACAATGGAGGGGGCATAAAAGAAGTAGAGGCAGGGAAATCTTGGATCACCTGAAAATTGCCTCCTTGCTTCTTGACCAGCCAAGAATCCATTGTAAGCAAGAGCATATTTTGTTGATCCAGAGCTTCCCCTCTGAGATTGAGCTTTTGAAATTCTATTTCTTTGGTGATCATTCCCTGAGCCACAAAAACCTTTGTATGGAAATATAGCTCCACAGTTCTGAAACTTTTTGTGTCCCTTGCTATACTTGAACCTAGATCGGGCACAAAAGGGGTGGATTTCTTGTCAACCTCTTGGTCCTCATAATAGGCCTTGATGACCTTCACATATTCCTCAATGCTCTACATTAAAGCCTGCGATTGGGGGTCTATGATAGTAGTGTATGCAACAACAATGGCTTCATCCTCCGAGGCGACTTTGGTGGTGTGGATCGGCCCTTTCCCACACTTGTTGCAGTGTGGAGGCATGGCATGAACCCAAATGAGACCAACAAACCAATAGTTAAGCAACCAACAACAATATTGCATCTCTGAATGAATACCTAGAGAAATAGATTGAGAACTCCCCCATGCAAGCCTTATATAGAGCAAGTTTCCTATCATAATTACCACAATCTGATTAGAATGAGGGGGATTCATTTCATTAATGGCCCACATTGATTTTTTTTTTGTTATTAATATTCATTTTAAATGCCACATGCCAACTTCATGTTATGTACTTCATGTTAAATGCCACATGCCAACTTCATGGTTCTTGAGGTGGCACATGTATCCCAAGGTACCGGTCACATCCTTCAAGGCATATATGGGTTATTTTCACTTACATTGGTCACCTCTTCACATGCCACGTTGAGGATCCTAGAGCACTCTCATGTTTTTTCATCCTTTGAGCTATTCTACACTTGATTTGAGGGTCGACCCCACTCATTTGGATGTCACTTTAGCCGTTGGGGGTTTTATGACCCATTTTGTGACTTGGAGGATCACTTCCACACTTCATGAAGGTGTCTTGACATGAGATATGGACATGGTCATGCCTTGGAGACATATTTTAAGGGTTTATGAGCATTATTTGAGGAGCCATCCACCTTTTGGGACCTTATTCACTCTTTCCATGAGGTCATTCCAATGTTAGAGGCTAGTCGTTAGATATTTCTTGGCTTGGGATGATACTACACCATGTTTTGAGGTTTCCACTTCACTTTTTCAATGGAACATTGAAATTCTTCACCAAAGCACCCCCTCCTTTAGTGAGATGTCCCCTTCTCATGAGGGGTTTATGTACATGTGGCATGTTTTACTTGTATTTGACTTCGTCTCCTTCATTGTGTGGATGACAAGTCACCTTTTATGATTCTCCTAGAATAATTTTAGGGAGATAGAAAATAATAAAGAATGAGAATGGAGTAAAAGCCTCATCTATAAAGAAAATATCTCCTCTCATTCCAGTTTGTTGTTGTTGTTGTTGGATATCACTTGAGAATACAATTTGTTGAAGGTCTACCTATTGGAGGTTTTGGTGTCAATTCTTGGAGCTCTCTCTTTCTTGGTGTATTAAATATTAGCTGTGAATGTTCAAGACTTCTACTAGCTAGAAAGATCAGTCCATTTGAAGGGTTAATTAACCACTTGGAAGGAAGACGTCTAGGGTTTCTATCCCTTCCATCTTCCTTTGTTTGTTTGGTAAGTTCTCATTCTCTTGTCTTGTTTTTCTTTTGGTTCCTTGACAAGGGTTTAGGTATTTTATTCAAGCCATAATTGATCTTGTTGGTGAAGGTTTTTTCCCTTGTGGAATATATTCATGTAGGGCCTTGGTCCTCATACCTTATCTTGATTAGGTTAGATATTATTCTACCATTATTGTTCTAATATCTTTCCCTAATCCTTAAGAATGAAGTAACCAAATTTTAAAGGGGAATACTTTTTGACCCTGTAAACCCTAATCAAAGAAATGCATTTGTCTTCTCCCAACAACAAACCAAAAAACCCAAAAAAACCCCAAAAATTACATTTTCTCTTTTAGAAAGAAATCTAACAGTGAAAAAGCAAAGAAAAATCTTTATTTAGATTTATTTCATAGTATAGTGTAAAGTTAACGGTTTGTGTCATTTCCCAGACTAACTTATTTAAGGATTTGTGCTTAATTGTTGATTTATAACCCTAGAAAGGAAAAATGAACCTATAGAAAGGTGNAGAAAAATCTTTATTTAGATTTATTTCATAGTATAGTGTAAAGTTAACGGTTTGTGTCATTTCCCAGACTAACTTATTTAAGGATTTGTGCTTAATTGTTGATTTATAACCCTAGAAAGGAAAAATGAACCTATAGAAAGGTGCGTCAAGGTCTTATCTAATGTTTTGTGGGTTGAGTTAATTTATCGAATCTGGAAATTAAATTGCAGCAATTAGAATCATATTTTGTGAAACTCTAAGGCTAGGGATTGGTGCTTAAAGGTGTATTCTTACTCATACCTAGCCTCAATTTCATTTCTAGATTGTTTTGACAAGTTTTTCTTACATATCTAGTGGTGAATTTAATCTCTAAAGTGCTTGTTGTTGCTTATCTTTTATCTAGAGATTATTTTGGTGAATTCCAAGTGATAACGTGGAGACTCTAGGGGGATTCACCATAAGTTTTACAAGTTATTGCTTAGTTAATGGTTATATATCTTTATAACTTGTTTAACTCTTGTTGGGTTGTTGTTTCATAGTATATCTCTTGCCCAAGTGGAAACATCCAAGACATCTTTCTTTATAGTGCATTCTCTCTCTCTCTCTCTCTCTCTCTCTCTCTCTCTCTCTCTCTCTCTCTCAACACTAAGCTTGTTCTTTCTCATCATTTAATCAATTGGTAATCACAAGCACATTGCACCATTGATTTATGCTAATTGGTTTCACTCTTTGTGCCCTAAAATAACCTAAAAGTGGTTCTTACCTCTTTAAAGTTTCATTGGTTGAGTGATAGTCATATAAATACAAATATGAAGTTGTTAATGTTGTTGATCTTACATATTATATTAGGCATACACATCAACTAGATCCTAACCTTCTCTTTCAAGTGGATATAGTTTTGGTTTATGCTATTGTTCCTAGTTGTTTATCTTTGAAGCATTTAATCACTCATTGAAATCTTTGTGCATAATCTTGTTACATATATTTTTGGGATTCATTAAAGTAAATCATAAACTTGCATGGTCTTAATTCACTTAAAGAGGTTTACTTTTCACAAATAGAGATACCCCCTTGGCTTCTAGGGGTTGGTTTGAAGTGAATGGGAAAGAGTATTGAGGTGGCAATGGTGCACTTCCCATTTTGTTGTCCTAGTTAGCACCCATGTTGGGACTTTTCACAAGAGTGTTAGTCCAGGCGGTAACATGCAATACACTCATCATTGTCCGGATTTGGCTCAATTTTGGGCCACATTGGCTATAGTTCGTCAAACAACTATTCCAACGCAACCCATCACCACTCCACAACTGATATCATAGCCACCATTTGTCAGTGAACTTGGATCCTCTACTATTTATCACATGTCCACATCAGTGAACTCGTGGAATAGTTTCCCATGCAATCTTTGCAGGTAATTTGACCATTTCACTCACCTTTTCCCCATAGTCATCGAATACTAGATCTATCACGTGGCCAAGCTAAGTTGGCTTTGCGAGTCACTCCCCCAAATGGGAGCTCCCAACATCACAACCCCCACTAGAGTCTTGCCTCCCTTGCCCCACCAAAGAGGGTCTTCCCTCCTACCCTGTGTAACTCATTTGTGTGTCATCGGCAGGAGATTCCACCTCCTACCCCACCAAATTCCCCAATGAGCTCTCGACAGGAAATGCCCCCTTCTTTTAGAGACAATGACACACACGATTGTGTGCACATTTGTTATATTTATTTGGCTATTGGACGTATATCCCAAGTCAATCCCTCATTTCCCTTAGGTATCAACACCTACCATCCATCCATGAGTATGACCACAATTTCCCCTTGGCTAGAGTCTCACTTTGTTTGCATAGTTTCAACATTAGTAGGCTCCTCAACACCTAGTAGTGTATCACACACATGGGATGTTTATGGCACCAAAAATCCAATCCAACCAATTCATGCCTCTAAGAAGTCCCTCACCTCCTCTTCCCACGTCTTCCACTCATATGAGAGTATTCTAGAGGCAATGACGACTCCATACTACCCATGGGATGCAATGCATCATCGTTCCTTCTTCCTCCCTCAGGAGGCATTTCAAACTACGCCTTTGTCACACATTTGTGTGGTTGAAACTAATGACTTCACCCCCCATAGATTTGTTGATTGGTTTAAAAGCCTTATCCCAACCTTAGATTCTTTCAAAGGGGCAACATGGCCAATATTTCTCCCACCATCAAAGTGGACATTTTTGTCAAACCGGGCATCACAAAAGACATCCTCCTTGGAGCCACATGTTCCTTAGAGGAGGTTGATGCATATACATCTTTCTTTCAATAGTTTCATGAAGTCTTTGCTTGGTCATACATCGAAATGCCTGGAGCGGATCCCTCCATTATCAAACATCGCATTGAAACATGGCCAAACACATCACCTATCTAGCAGAAACAAAGGCCCCTCCATCATTCCAAAGCCATGGCCATCAAGGGTGAGATGAATAAGCTTCACAAATCCAGTTTCATCTATCCTATCGCATACACCTCATGTGTATCCAACCTCGTCCATGTACTGAACAAAAAACATGGTATCATACGTGTCTATACCGATTTTTGAGATCTAAACCAAGCATGTCCCTAAAATAATTTTCTAACACTATTCATTGACCAAATTATCAATGTATGCGCCAAATATGAGGTCCTCTCCTTCATGGATGGATTCTCTAGATACAATCAAATCTAAATTTTCCATTTGGATCAGTACAAGACAACCTTCACCACACCCTAGGGCACCTTCGCCTATTATGTCAGGCCCTTTAATCTAAAAAATGCTAGAGTCGCCTTGCAACGTTTTATTTTAAATCTACCATGTAAATCAGTACAAAGACAACCTTCACCACACCCTAGGGCTAAGTCACAGGGTTCGCCGAACCTAAAGCTTGAGGTTCGAAATTCGGCGAACCTCAAGGTTTGTCGAACCTAATGCCGAACCTGAACGAACTCGAATGTGTGCCCAAATTTGAATCTTAGGATGAATTTGAAAGAAATTTTTATTGAGATTTGGTATGAGGTTTGATTAGGGTTCAATATATATAACTGAACCTCATCTAAACCTTATTGGAAAATTCGAACCCGAATCAAACCTAATCGTTATCAAACCCGAACTCAAACCCAAACCATATGACTTAGAACTCAAACCCAAACCATATGACTTAGCCCTATGGCACAGTCGCCTCTTATGTCATGCCCTTTAATCTAAAAAAAATGCTAGTCACCTTGCAAAATTTTATTTTATTTAAGTCGTTCAGTTTATTCATAACCTTTACGTGAAGATTTGTGTTTTTGGAGTTGTCATTTAAAATACAAACGCAACAAGAATGGCCATTGGTGCAGGCCCTAGTTTGTTTGAGGGTCGTGTTCCACTCAATGATGCCAATTTGGAGGTCATCCATTTGTACACAAATCCAACTTTTTCTCGGTAGTAGAAGTTGTGGTTTACTCTCTTGTTTCTATGTCACGTGTTAAATATTTTTAATAAAATCTTATGAATCAAGCTTCATATAAAATTAAAAATTTAATCAATTCTATATCTCTTTTAATCGTTTTTATAACCCAATATCTTTACATAATTTGTGGTAAAATTCAACCAAATTTAAAACATAATTCTACCCGTTTAAAACATATTTTTGTTTTTTAATAAAAGAATATATTTATCAAGAGAGTAAGTTACTTCATACCGTTATTGCACTAGTAGTTTAGTGGGTCTTCTGCGTGTAGAAAATGGTAGCATGCGTGAAGAGTTGATACGAGAAGCATGACTGTTGGGCGCACGGGGGTAGCCCTTGTTTGACACGCGTGTTATACAAGAGTCATCATATTTTGATGACCAAATGTTGGGTCCGCAAACATGAGTGGGCATGTTTCTCACATTGCGATGAATCTCAATGTGTGCAAGTTTTGAAGGATACTTGTTGATGCTTCTTCTTGTTTGGTGGATGAATCAAGCTAGGGTTTTTTCATATGCAATGTCTTGTCTTAGTAAGTGATTTCTTTTAATTCTAATGCTATGTTTGTGGTATGTCATGGTGGATGTTATATTAGATTGGCAATTGTTTCATATTGTCTTCTATGCTAGGTTTTTGTTTGCTAGAAATCTTGGGAGGGATTAATATTGTTTATCCTTTTTCTTTTTTTTTTTATCTATATTGACTTGTTGAAGTATTCAATGTTTTTCTTGAAGGTTAGGAGAGGTTATCCTCTTAAGGTTTACCTTGACAAGAGTTTAGTTCTAGGGGTTAGGAATGTCTATCCCCCTAGGGTTTAAAACCTAATTCTCTTGTTTATTCTAACTAGGTGACTTGGAAAGAAGGAAAATTCATAGGCTTATGAGGGTATAGTTCCAGGGTTTTGTTCCCTCACCTCTTGCTTGTCTTCTAAATTGATCTTCAAGTTGTGCATGACTCCATTTTCCCAAAGAAGTGAAACGACACTAGTCTTGAGCTTGCAAAGTGATACAAACCATCAAACAACTCTCTCTCTCTCTCTCTCTCTCAACAACTTGACAACTAATTGTATAGCTTCACTCTCAAACTAACCCTAACTCAATACTTGGAAAACTAAGTGGATTTATTATTGTTGTTGTAAATGTTTTCTGCATCCATTAAGGCTTGAAGATATTGTTGAACACTTACTTAATATTGGGGTGAAAGTTGCTCATAAATATTGTTTGACAATTGGATGTTGATCTACTCATTGAAGACTTAATTTTAAGATATAATTTTTGTTTTCTGGGTTGATTTATTACCGCTATTGCAAAACGCGATTTGCTGATATACTTACTACTGTAATTTTACAATATCAATCATTTTACTTGATAATCTAGTGTTTTAGAGGTGATTAGTGATTGGGTTAGCTTGGTAATTGTTAATATATGCATAGAAATACTTTTTGTATCACACAAACCAACCAATTACTTTGTCTAGCTAATTCTAGCCTTTCTACTTTCCTAGACCTATTCTATCTCATTGAGTGACCAAGATAGGGGGGCATAGAATTGCCTCTAGCTTTCTATAGGATCCCTTGAGGCCACAAGGAAATCCTCCCTTGTGTTGGATTTCACCCAACACTAAAACAAGGGAAGTATTTTTCTAGGTGATAGTGAAAATTACTTCCAATTGTTACAGAAGATTGGTATCTTGTGGAGGGCTTTGCACAAGTACAAATCGTGTGATAACAGTCCCAATATTGAGAAAGTTTTTAGAAAAATTGGACTAAGGCATTAGAGTTGGTAGTAAAGTTGGCTCATTCATTTGGGGGTGTATCCCAGAGTTGACCTGAGGGTGAGTCAAGAAGTGCGGTCAAAGTTTGTTGCCCCATTCTTTTTTTATTGGTAGGATGAGGTGGATCTAACTCAACAAACACAAAATCAAGGTCAGACTACCAATTTTGGAACGTAGAACAATTGGCAGGGAAAGGTAGCATGACAAAGATGGTTGCAAAAATAAAAACTTTGGATTATCTAGAACACAATTCTTGGTTTTAGGGGAAGAAAACAACTATATTATTGTAACCATGTGGCTAAGGAGTTATGAACCAAGTAATGGGAATTAATGTCGGCTGACTTACCTATCTTTTTTAGGGTTTTTGACTGATTCTTATGTGTTCATATTGTATTGTATAGATTCATATGAGAAGGTTTAAAATGGTGGGTTAAGTTCTCTGTTAGATGGTTAGATAGTTAAACTACACTCTTTGTTAGTTATGATGAACATACATATCACATGAGCATGATGTTGTATTTGTTGGTTATTGAGTTTAATAGAAGCTTGTCTCTTGATTTTTATTTTTTTGTGTGTGTGTGTGGACGATGTCTATTTATTTTTTATGCATTCACATATAGTTGTGAATGAGCTCTCTTTATGATGGAATGTCAAGTGTGTTTAGATTAATGTTAATATGAATGCATGGTAACTAGTAATGGGAATGATTATTAGTAAAGTGTGCTCCTTCATTTTGTTATTCATCCAACACAAGTTTATACAATGCACATCACGTGAGACTTTCCCACTCTTAGGGACTAATATGTTGGTGATAGACTACAATCTGTTTGTTAGACACTAGAATGGACCCATGTGTGAATTTCGAGCCAACATTCTTTAATGGCACAAAATAATATTTTTAGTTGAATAATTAGGTTTGTTTTCTAAATCATGGGAAGAATCTGGTTACTTGTTAGTGAGGATCTTTCCCAACAAGAATGTTGATGCTAAAAATCATGGATTCATGCTTAAAAGAATAATGTGCATCGAAGTCAAAATTAAAAAAAAATCCCTATTTTTCTCTGAATTATATTTCATTGATAACATGTGAATAACACTTTAATATTGAAAAAATCTACTAACTAAATAAAATGCCATTATTTGATCCAAAATGTCCATCATTATCCACGTTTTTCTCTTTTGTAGTTTTCAATTTTCAATGGAGCAGGAAGAGTTGAGGCATTACCCTTCTCGACCATTTATCAGTAGATCATGAATTATGTATAACAGGCTCAAAACTTAAAATTGTCCATTTCAGGCTTCAAACAACATTTTTAGGTGAAAACCTTGGAAAAATTGACATAGCTTCTTCCCCACTTTTGACCTTGAAAAGTAGCCTTCTAACAAAAAACAACACCCCAAACGAGGTTTGTATGCAAAAATTATACCCCCAATAAGGTTATCAATTCTATTCACCTCAATATCATGTGGAAGCCAAGCCACCTAGTAATGTTGTCTTTTTTAGAAGGTTCCAAGGAAGAGTCCCAAACCCTAATCTGAATCATAAGTCCTTCCAACATATTCAAGACATAAAGGAGGAAAAATTATTAAGTGCTCTATCATCCCTTTTGTTCCATAGCTTAAGCAGTGCAAAAAGAGTGAGTGATAGCATAGTAGAGGAGGAAAAGCATGTAGAATATTGTAGCATAGCAATGTCAATACCATATTGAGTTTCTGTAACACACCCAACCCCTAAGTGCTCTTTTAAGGGGTGGGACATCAAAATTTTGTTTTCCTTAACTATCTCAAATCCTCCATTTGGGGTCTCTATCACATTTTTCTTGTCCATAGCTTTCCAACCATGGTCTCCATGCTCAAAACTGAGCTCAGAATTTGCAGATATACCTCTCCCAATTTCCTCGGGTGTTCATTGGTCGGGGCCACGTGGTTTCCATGTGGATCTGACTCAATATGCTTAATCCTGAGTTCTCCGACATCCCGGAGCTTCCAGCGTTCCTAAATCTATGGCGAAGATCCATCCTCCAACCAATCCAACGACTGGGCTTGGTCCCTAGCTAACTCACGGGCTAGTGGGGAATTCGACGTTCAGCCTTCAGATTTGAATTCCAGGCCTAGCCTGTTCCCCCCATCTACAATCGCATACGACTGCGGGATATGACCAGACACCAAGACAACAGGAGCCTATTTCGGTGTTTCGTAGCTTTGGGATCCAAATGTTTTCAACTTATGACACCACAAATCTCCTGAACTGTCGATTCGACGAACTTCGAGTATGCTACAGGGATCAACGATCCCCGTTCTCTTTCAATATCAATGACCCACGATTACTTCGAGCCTCTGGGCTTCGACGAAGTCCAAAACACCTCCCCTCGAGTCTTCCAGAGTGCCAAGTCTCTGGACTACGCGATCTTATGCCACACGTCCACAAAACACCAACGGTTCTGATTTACTTCGGAACTCTGTGCTTCAACGAATTCCAAAGTACTCACAAACGCAAACCTCCAAAGTGAAATCCTTCCGGAGTGTCAGATATCCTGACATGCGTCCTCCACTATCAACGATCACGATTGACTTCGGCACTTCGGCCTTCGGGATTTCTCCATCCACGCGACCCCACTTTCTCCGAAGTGGTTATCCTCTGAAACAAAGGATCTGCTAATACCTGTCCTCCACTGACAGACGACTCCGATCAGCTTCGGCTCCCGACTCTTCGAGAGTTTTGCGATGCAAGCTCCTCTTTTTTCCCGAAGTCGGTCAGCATCGGGCTGACTATAGCCTAGATCTGACGGTCTGAGGGTATCCACGTAACCCCAGAGATATATGGTTCATAACTTCCTTTCGAGGGTCCCTTGGGTCCCGTTGTTAGGCCATTCCTAAAGGGACATATGTCATCCCAAAACGCTTCGATAAGAATATGTGGCACCTGCCTCAGGTCACCGACGTTCCCTTACCTTGCCATGAGGTCGCCAAACCTGGCAACACCGTCACTCGACACGTGGAACCCCATGTGCTCTCAACATGATACACACGTCCCCACAATCGAACGGTCAAGAAGAGTCCCGACGAATCCTTAGATCCACGGTCCACATCACTTCGCAGCTTCGACCTTCGGGGGTTTTGAAGCTACAACGCCCTTGTCCTCCTGAAGCGGTCAACGTCGGGTTGACCTCATAGTAGACCCGACGGTTGGGAGAGAACCCAAAGGGTCCCTAGATCAACGACTCACAACCTTTGCAACTCCGACATTCGGGTATTTTCGAGGGTTGTGAAGTCATTTGTCTTGGAGCTCCGAATTCCCGGAGTTCCTAAGCTAATAAGAACTTAGCTCCTTTCGGAGTAGCGTGAGGTTCCCAGACCTTGGTCATATGGGATCTCCAAATATTCTCGTGGTTATATGCTTGACTCTTGGCTGGGAATTTGTCAAGGTCATGGGCACGAGCCCTTGGTCACACAGGTGAAAGCTCTGAAGGAGGTGTCCTCCTTCCGCAGAGTTCAAACTCAGTATTCCCGTGAATGAGAAATTTCAGGGATTGGCAAGGCTTAAGCATTCCAGTTAACCCCATCTCAAAATATTCGGTCAGCTAGACCACCAGAGTCACAACGATCGAACATCCAAACAATATACTACCAATCAAACACAATATTTTACAGGAGGACAATAAACACCATTATCATCCATTTCACGCAAGGCACAAGTTATCACATTTACAGATAATCAAATCATGTATTTCAATTCTAGAATACCGGGCATAAAAATACGTATCTATTACAGTCGATCACCAACCGACTGACTGTGGGTGTTCGCCTCTCCACCCAACCATAGGCTCAGAGGAATTCATTCTTATCACTCTGGCCACCCCCGTGCCAATCCATGATATCACTAGGGAACTCTCGCAGTTTCTCGGGGATTCTTTCTCTGTTTCAGCTTCTACTCGGGTTCTGTTCTCTACAAACTCTCAGATATCTCTTTCTCTATTATGGCCTTGGCGAGGTTTATCAGATGCTCGCTAAGCATCATGCTCGCGCCCTTCTATTCATCATCCGCTCGAGAGCTCTATGCGTTCTCCTCTCTGTCTATATTTTCCCAGGATGTTTCTCAACCTATCATGTTCCTTTTGTTAGAAGGGAACTCGGGCCAGCTTGGTCTGCCAGACCCTACGATACTTCGGGTTGACATTCTTCAGTCAGACCATGCTTCCATTCATGGGGGTGGTGAGTATTCAACCACTAGTCCTTCTTTCATTAACTGATTCCTCCCCTTGGGATCCGAATGAGACTTATTATCTTAGCAAAGGGAATTTGGGTCATTTGAACTAATGAACCCTTTCTACAGTTTCCTCACTCTTTCCTCTAGTGTTATCATGGCCAGTACTTCGAGGCTTCACCCCCACAGTCAGTCATTGACAGTTTAAACCATAATACATTTACATTGTTCCCATGTCATAGCATGGTAATTATAATTAATGATTAATTACAAGTTGGGGGAAACATAGGTATTACAGTTTCAATCTCTTTATATTCTACATTATAACTTTTATATATTAAAGAAAAAATGCATAGTCTTTCAATTTCATTGTCCTTTATTTTCTTAGACACAAACTTAATATATTGAAAATAATAGTTTAAGAAATATTCTAACAAGCTATCCTTTAGATACAAAATAATTTACAAATCATTATGTAACATGATTTTTTTTCGAGACCATTCTACTTTACTTCTAAATAATTTACAAATCATTATGTAACATGATTTTTTTCGAGACCATTCTACTTTACTTAACCAGTAAACTATTAAGAAAATTGGGTTATTAAAACTTTCTATAAATAATGTGTTAGAGATTTTATACTTACTCAAATATATGAAATAAAGTAATTTTCTATACTTAATGTATGTATAGTTAAAAGACAAATCATTATGTAACATGATTTTTTTTCGAGACCATTCTACTTTACTTAACCACCAAACTATTAAGAAAATTGGGTTATTAAATCTTTCTATATAAATAATGTAAATGTATGTGTTATGGAGATTTTATATTTACTCAAATATATGAAATAAAGTAATTTTCTATGCTTCTGAATGTATGCATAGTTAAAAAACAAGTATGGTAGATTCAACAAAGTTAGAAGTGTAATCTAGTTTCCTCATAATATAATTTATTAAATTTTGTTTATTTAAATGAATATTGCGTATCATTATTAAACTTTATTTATAACTTGATTTTTAAGTTTTTATTTTTATAAAATTTGAATATAAATTTTTAATATGATTATATCCTATCTCAACTACTCAACCATCATTAAAAAAAACATTTAACTAAAATCAAATATAATATTTATACAATTTGATAAAATAATATCAAAACTTTCTTCTTAAATCAATTCCAATTCCAAACTAAACATAAAAACAAGTCAACTAAAATATAATAAACGATATTAAAAATAACACTGTTAAACAAATTCATTAAAATTTTAATCTCGTGTTATCTGCTCCCGTATGGAATAAGAATATGCCTCCAGCCTGTGTTTCGATGACTGGTGATGTGGTCGAGGTACCCGCACTTGTAGCTCAGGGTTGAACCTCCCTCAAGTTTTTGGTTGTTCCATCTCCCCCGAAACCGATCATTACAATATGGGGCCAGATAAAAGTACATGAAAATAAGAAATACTACATCCTATCTGAACACATGTGAAGGAACAATGGACCCCTGGGAGGGGTGATCAACCACAGAAGCCCTGTTAAACAAAATGGGGCCAGGATCTAGAAAAAGCTCACTGAGGGAATGAAAAGAGTTAGGCTCACGCACATTATGAACCCTTAAAACTAAAGGATGCATGTGATCTAATAGGAAAAATTTAAAGGATGCATGTGATCTAATATGAAAGTGGTCTTAATTTTTAAGATCCAAAATTAAGTATGCACCTTCCCCTCAACCATTTTGGATTGGATATCAAAATTCACATTAGGGAGTGGATATTAAATTTCACATTATGCCCAGAAAAAAAATCTTAGAAAGAGGTTTCAATTTTTAAGATCCAAAATTAAGTGTATGCCTTCTCTTTATCAATTTTTTTTTAATTTATTGGTGAAATCAATAATTAGTTGGTCACATACTATTGTGATACACGGTTAAGTGCTTTAACAATACACCATCAATCATCCATTAACCTACGTCCCAGGACATCAAATTTTACATTATGAAATGGATATTAAAATTCATATTATGATTTTAAAAATATATATAATTTTTAACATGCGAGTGATAGTAATTTGGGGACAATAAATTTGATGAAGAATATGAATAAATGTTTGAAGACAAAATATAAATATTTTTTTATTCAGAGAATTATTTTATTAAAGTTGAAAATATAAATAAATGTTGAGGACAAGAAATAAATATTTTTTCTTTAGATTATTTTATTAATGTTTAAAGTTTTTGCCTAATAAAATTTGTTGTTGGATGTTCATTTTTAGATTTAGAAAATAACAATTTTTTTTTTTTTTTAGAAATTGGATTATTTTATCAAAGTTTAATGATGAAGAATATAAATAAATGTTGAGGATAAGATATAAATATTTTTTCTTTTAGAAGTTGGATTATTTTATTAAAGTTTAAAGTTTTTGCCTAATAAAATTTGGTTGTTGGATATTCATTTTTAGATTTAGAAAATAACCAAAGAAGGAATTTAACTACAATTTAGATCATAATAAACAAATTATGGCAAAGATAGATAGGGATGGATAAAACCACCTAATGTTAAACTAACAAGTGAAACAATTCCATTCTTCATGCATAACTAATGTTTTTTTTTTTGCTTGTTAGTTTGTCTGTGACATGTGAGACTAACCAATCGCGACTCAGGGGTATCTAAGCCGTCAAAATCACCCAGGGATCGCACCCGGCCTGAGCCACACCAACTCTTAACATGGCTGGATTTTTTGTCCCCGTAGGTTTTGAACCGGTGACTTTAACATCACGGAGTGCTTTAACAACACACTCTGTCACCGACTGTCCTACACCTCGGGGACCATACATAACCAATGTTACATTAGAGACTAACATCCTAATAATATTTGACAAAGTTTGTAAATCTTTTATCTAACTCAAAGATGCCCAAAGAGTTACATTAAAGACTAACACCTTAATAATATTTCACAAAATTTGTAATTCTTCTACCAACTCAAATTTCAAAGAGTAGAAAAAAATCTACAATTTGATGGTCAACATAATGAAACACGTATGGTTCTAAAACACATCACCCAAATAATCAATCACCAACGAGTGGAAGATGACAATTCCCTTATGATACGTGCAAGGCTAGCTAGAAGAAGTGAGTACATGCATATATTTGCACAAAGACATTCATAAACAAAACCCTTAGAAAAATTGATTTGAAGTTTTTTTTCAAAAAGGAAAATTTGCTTCAAATTATATTAGTAAATACAATCTTTTACATTGCAGTACACTTTGAAAAGACATGGATTGTAATCCAATAGATACAAAGTAATTTAGTGAGGCATGTATAACCATGCCTCCTTTCATACAATTCTAATATAAACCTTTACCAAACCACAAAACAGAATGTAAGCAGGTCCAATACGATCTCAGATAGTAGGAAATCTGATCCACAAAAAACAAAATGTCTTTTTATCAAGCCAACACTAGTGAATATTTAGGAATTCCTTTGTCCCTTCAATTCCCCTCTGCCAACAAACATAGAAAATCTGACCTTCTAGCTCTCCTAAAGCTTGCTTGGAAAGTAAGTCTGCTTCAGTATTGAATTGCCTGTGTACATGGTGAAAACTAATATTCTGGAAATTCTTGATAAGGATCAAAATCCTATTTTTCCAGCCAACTAAGGAACTTACCTGAAGTCTGCCCTTTTTGGAAAGCCAATCTATGATCACCCTGGAATCTCCCATCACTCTGATATTGTAATAAGACATCTGATCTGCAAGTAATAGTGTAGCCCATGCAACTATTAATTCCACAGTTATAACTCCATTTGATAACAGAAGAATCTGGAGTTTTATAATACCTCCTGCCCCAACAATAGTTCCATTATTCTGTGATGCCCCATCAAACCACACAAAAACATCCCTCGACTCGAAAGGGATATGAACAGTCTTTGGTAGTTTGTCTTTCACCGTCCTAGAAATACAATTTTGAATAGCCAAAGTTTTGGATAAGACTACTTGGATCGATGGTTTATAATTTTCAAAAATCGC
>ML797432.1:482020-533757 GCA_009831015.1 Picea engelmannii
CACCTTTCTATAGGTTCATTTTTCCTTTCTAGGGTTATAAATCAACAATTAAGCACAAATCCTTAAATAAGTTAGTCTGGGAAATGACACAAACCGTTAACTTTACACTATACTATGAAATAAATCTAAATAAAGATTTTTCTTTGCTTTTTCACTGTTAGATTTCTTTCTAAAAGAGAAAATGTAATTTTTGGGGTTTTTTTGGGTTTTTTGGTTTGTTGTTGGGAGAAGACAAATGCATTTCTTTGATTAGGGTTTACAGGGTCAAAAAGTATTCCCCTTTAAAATTTGGTTACTTCATTCTTAAGGATTAGGGAAAGATATTAGAACAATAATGGTAGAATAATATCTAACCTAATCAAGATAAGGTATGAGGACCAAGGCCCTACATGAATATATTCCACAAGGGAAAAAACCTTCACCAACAAGATCAATTATGGCTTGAATAAAATACCTAAACCCTTGTCAAGGAACCAAAAGAAAAACAAGACAAGAGAATGAGAACTTACCAAACAAACAAAGGAAGATGGAAGGGATAGAAACCCTAGACGTCTTCCTTCCAAGTGGTTAATTAACCCTTCAAATGGACTGATCTTTCTAGCTAGTAGAAGTCTTGAACATTCACAGCTAATATTTAATACACCAAGAAAGAGAGAGCTCCAAGAATTGACACCAAAACCTCCAATAGGTAGACCTTCAACAAATTGTATTCTCAAGTGATATCCAACAACAACAACAACAAACTGGAATGAGAGGAGATATTTTCTTTATAGATGAGGCTTTTACTCCATTCTCATTCTTTATTATTTTCTATCTCCCTAAAATTATTCTAGGAGAATCATAAAAGGTGACTTGTC
This sequence comes from Picea engelmannii, assembly GCA_009831015.1. NCBI lineage: Eukaryota > Viridiplantae > Streptophyta > Pinopsida > Pinales > Pinaceae > Picea > Picea engelmannii. The sequence goes on from ML797432.1 coordinate 482,878, forward strand.
ATCCACACAATGAAGGAGACGAAGTCAAATACAAGTAAAACATGCCACATGTACATAAACCCCTCATGAGAAGGGGACATCTCACTAAAGGAGGGGGTGCTTTGGTGAAGAATTTCAATGTTCCATTGAAAAAGTGAAGTGGAAACCTCAAAACATGGTGTAGTATCATCCCAAGCCAAGAAATATCTAACGACTAGCCTCTAACATTGGAATGACCTCATGGAAAGAGTGAATAAGGTCCCAAAAGGTGGATGGCTCCTCAAATAATGCTCATAAACCCTTAAAATATGTCTCCAAGGCATGACCATGTCCATATCTCATGTCAAGACACCTTCATGAAGTGTGGAAGTGATCCTCCAAGTCACAAAATGGGTCATAAAACCCCCAACGGCTAAAGTGACATCCAAATGAGTGGGGTCGACCCTCAAATCAAGTGTAGAATAGCTCAAAGGATGAAAAAACATGAGAGTGCTCTAGGATCCTCAACGTGGCATGTGAAGAGGTGACCAATGTAAGTGAAAATAACCCATATATGCCTTGAAGGATGTGACCGGTACCTTGGGATACATGTGCCACCTCAAGAACCATGAAGTTGGCATGTGGCATTTAACATGAAGTACATAACATGAAGTTGGCATGTGGCATTTAAAATGAATATTAATAACAAAAAAAAAATCAATGTGGGCCATTAATGAAATGAATCCCCCTCATTCTAATCAGATTGTGGTAATTATGATAGGAAACTTGCTCTATATAAGGCTTGCATGGGGGAGTTCTCAATCTATTTCTCTAGGTATTCATTCAGAGATGCAATATTGTTGTTGGTTGCTTAACTATTGGTTTGTTGGTCTCATTTGGGTTCATGCCATGCCTCCACACTGCAACAAGTGTGGGAAAGGGCCGATCCACACCACCAAAGTCGCCTCGGAGGATGAAGCCATTGTTGTTGCATACACTACTATCATAGACCCCCAATCGCAGGCTTTAATGTAGAGCATTGAGGAATATGTGAAGGTCATCAAGGCCTATTATGAGGACCAAGAGGTTGACAAGAAATCCACCCCTTTTGTGCCCGATCTAGGTTCAAGTATAGCAAGGGACACAAAAAGTTTCAGAACTGTGGAGCTATATTTCCATACAAAGGTTTTTGTGGCTCAGGGAATGATCACCAAAGAAATAGAATTTCAAAAGCTCAATCTCAGAGGGGAAGCTCTGGATCAACAAAATATGCTCTTGCTTACAATGGATTCTTGGCTGGTCAAGAAGCAAGGAGGCAATTTTCAGGTGATCCAAGATTTCCCTGCCTCTACTTCTTTTATGCCCCCTCCATTGTCTCTTAGAGATAGCTTCTTGAACACTGGTCCTCTTGCACCACCAACTTGAAAATGATTGCGGTTTCTGCTACTTCTATCTCTATGTTTAATAGTAATTTTACTATTTTTCATAATACTAGACTAGATACACAAACTAAGGTTAGCTAGAGAGACTTCTTAAAAAAAAATTGTATTATAGTTTAATATGTTGGTCTGGTTTCCCTCTGGGCAAGCCAACCAACTCTCTAGTTATGAATTTTGGGACTATGACTTGTTAAGGACACCCTCTCAAGCCTTGATATCCTATACAATTTGTTATTAATATAAAAAAGATTATATATATATATATATATATATATATATATATATATATATATATAGTGAACTAGTACAGGAAAAACTATGTGAAACCCACTACAAGGGAAACCTAGTACAAAATAATCCAAAAACCACTGGAGTTATGAGTCATAGTGTGCTTATACCAATTCATAGCTTCTATCTAATTACATAGACTTTACATGAATTTAATAATAATAGACAGATTAGGTATCGACAGATTCTATAGAGCCTAACTATATCGACAAAATACAACATAGAAGTTTGCCAAAACAAGTCTAAGGAAAGTTGTAGAAGAGGCTACCCATTTCTGAATTTCGACTAGATCTTCATTGTCCTCATTCAATCTTATGGGATTGGATGGGGTGCCCTTCGAAGTAGGTGCCTGGTCAACTATAGTAACATGAGCGTTCTAGCCATTTGTGTGATCTAGAAGAATGATCTCCACATTGAAAATTGCTTTGCACATTGCCTCAAACTTCTTGTCAAGTAAATCCAGTTTCTAAGTGATGGCTTGTTGTTATTGTCCCTTTTCTTCAACGACATGTTCAATGAAGGCTTTGTTAAGCCCATATAATTCAATTAGCTTAAAGACTTTAGTGTTCTATGACCTGGAAAAACCAATATCGGGTACCTAGTCCAAGAATTATGCTTCTAGTTGAGATTTAAAGAGCTCTCGCATTTCCTTGCAAATAGTTTTCTCCATGGCCTCCATCTCCTGCTTGATGGTCTTTGGAAATCCACAATGATAATATGTTGTCGCTTTCATGGCATCTACCTAAGCTTGTGTAATCCAGTGGGGAGTTTCCTTGTAGTGGTAGCTTATGACATGGCATTTGGACTAACTAATCTGACCTTGCTCATTGAAACATGTTCCATCCCCTAACCCTTATGCTTTCATGACTGACAAGTTGCTTGAACTAGATTCAAAATGGAGTTGACTAGGAATATCATTGACAGAGTGAACTAGAGGTTCAATGGAGTGAAATTGGGTTGTAGTAGGGGTCAGTAGTGCCCTGCAGTCCTTTACCGTAACCTCTCTAACCCCAAAATTCGCAACAAACATAAAAACCAATAACCAAACAAACTCAAAGAGATTGAATCCTTTGTGGACTAACCTTGTCGAAAAAATGGAAGACCAGACATACACCTTCCACATCTTCCTTGAATATTGTTTCCCCCCAATAACCTAAAAACATACAAAATTAATGATGTCACATCCCCTAATCCTTCATGAATCAAAACTAGGCTCCAATAGTAATGTAGGTTGTTTATAACCCCCCAAAAATGTAGAAAAGTAGCGAGTGTTTATGTTAAGATGATATGAAATTGTTTCATATAAGTAAGTTGCATTATATCAATGTTCATAGATAATAAAGTAATGGGTCAATGTGAGATTTAATCTTACCGTAGGTTAAACGTTCTACGAAATGGCAAATTTTTTAGGCGATATTCCCCTGAAAAGAAATTGTTAGATTCGTATATTTGAGTGATTATTTCTGTATAATTCAAGTGCCCCATGGTTTTTCAACATGCTGAATTTATTTCTACATTCAGAAATAAATTTTGAACAACAAAAAATAATGATTCATATAAATTTATATCGCCCAATTCTAAAATAAAACCATTTCGTAGAACAACCAAACAACGACTTTAATCTTTCGTCATTATAATTTATTGAATGTAGAGAAACATGCGGGCTCATGTATGCGGACCGAACATTTCCTCCTCGTATGGTCATCAAAATATGACGCCTCTTGTATCACACGCGTGTCTAACAAGGGCCCTACACTCATGATTCTCGTATCAACTCTTCACGCATCCTACACAAGACCCACTAAACTACTGAAACACGGAATAACTTACTCTCGAGATTAATTTTTGTTTTAAATTGGTGAAATTATGTTTTAAATTTGCTTGAATTTTGCCTGAAATTACAGAGATATATTAGGTTATAAAAACGATAAAAATATATAAAAATGATTAAATTTATAATTTTGGATAAAAATTTATTAAATTTTTTTAACCCACGACATAAAAAAGAGAAGTAAACAACAACAACATCTAAAAAAATTTAACCCACGACATAAAAAAGAGAAGTAAACAACAACAACATCTACTGCCAAAAAAAAAGTTGAAATTATTGAATGGAACACGACCCTGAAACAAACCAGGGCCCACGCCCATGGCCATTGTTGTTGCATTTATATTTTAAATGATAACAACAACCAAAAAACGCTTTGAAAATAATTAAAAGGCTCGGAAAACGCAAATCTTCACGTAAAGGTTATGAACAAACTGAACGACTTAAATAAAATAAAATGTACAACGTATCGTGTGGGCGTTTACACACGATTTTCATCCAGCAGCAATTCAAGAAGCCAAATCCATAAATACCGACCGCAGCGCACAGATCAACACAATATATATTTCTTCAGCTGAGTTTTCCATAGGAGCAGAAAGAGGCAATATCCATCTGGTATTTGACAAAGCTTTTTCTGTTGTATGGTGAGGTGAGGGGATCGAATCGCATGGCGAGGTGGGTTGGAGTCGCGGCCCTGGGAGGAGGGGCGGGAATGACGACCTGGGTGGCCAGCGCCGGCGGTTTCCTGCTGGCGGTCACATGGTTGCTGCCAGTGGCTGCCATGGTCGGCGCATTCTGCGCAGTGTACTTGCAATTCCACTGTAGTAGGGACGACAAAACTGGTGGTACTGTTACAGCTCGCAGCTCTAGCTCCAAGGATTCTCCAGCCCGTAGTTTCGCCGGTTTCAAGTTTGCGCTCAAGTTCCCAGGTCGGGCGCTTATCAACAGTAGCAAAAAGCTGCTGATTTCTATGAAAAGGGGCCGAAGAGAAAAGGAAGATGAGGTGAAGGCACATGATCGTGCCGCCGCTATGGACGAGGAAGACGGAGGAGATTTCCTGTGGCAGAGGAGAATTCTGATGGGCGAGCGGTGCCAGCCCCCGGACTTCGCAGGTGTCATAATTTACGACGATAAGGGAAACCAGTTGCCTGAATTCCCTGCGCGCTCTCCCAAGCTCAACATATTTCATCCTTCTCTCGACCAGGTAAAAGAAAAAAAATCAAAATTTACAGGTTCTTTGATTTTGAAACATTTTCGCTTCTCCGTTTTGTTAATCGATCTCTGTAAATAATGGGATGAGCTGATGATGCTCCTTGTCGTCTTGTGGCCCATGGTAAATTCGTCGAAGTCGGACGCAGTTCAACAGCGATAACAACGATTTTATAGGGGGCAAGGGGAATTCGTATCCTTCCATATGACCCTGGGGCTCGGCCATGAAATAATATACTTCTGATATAGGTAAATTCATGGAACAGGCGTGGCGTTACTTTTTCAGACTCTGATTCCGTGATGTGTGCAGCATATCTTTCAAAAATGCAATTTAAACAATAAAAAATTGGGATTTCCTCCATATTTATGTTCTCATATTCTAGTGAAAAGTGCCAAAAAAAAAACAATCTTTCCAAATTCTTAGATTCTTAGTTGTAGTTACTTATAGTTGCCGAGTTGAGATCCCACACTCTATGGGAACTTAACATTGAAACTCATGGAAAATGGAATGGAAAAACTTCCCATGTTTTCCTTTCTAAGTAGGTGTTGGTGAGTTTCATTCATGGCACATGATAGAAAAGATGGGAGTTTTTGGGCTGACACTTCGGAATAAAAGTTTTCTTTCACATGGACCCCATTTCATCTTCTTTTCTTGTGAACTTATAAGTGTTGGGATTTGGTGACAACTAATTCCTCCAATGATGTATATGGATCCTATTATTCTAAGTTGGTTACAACCAAATAGACCAAGTTAGAATATGGATAGGGATTGCATTTATTATTCAGTTTCTTGTAAATGTATATAAATACATGTAAGCCCGTAAAGGCAAAAACGACTGTGAGAGACTGAGTGTATGAGAGACTTGCAAATCTGATGTAATCTCCATAATCCGAATAATAAGACAACCAATGCCTATGCTTGGTGGACGTAGCCCAACGTTTGGGTAAACCACGTGAAATCCCAGAGCTTGGTTAAAACTGATTGGAGAAGCTTCAAATTATTAAAAGAACAACAAAAATGAGGTGCATAGATTTCTACATCACAACAGGTCCCTCCCCTCCTCTAGAAGGGTGCAGCGACATACTACTCAACCTTACGCTCGTGAAAAATTCCAAAAAAAATTCTGTAATTGCGTATGAAAAACAATGCGTAGATCTTTAACGATTTCCGCACTCCAGTGTGTCTAGAGAGGTGCGGACGGTCCTATGATTCGCATGCTTTTTAATTGGAATAATATATACTAAGATTTAAACAAAATTCCCAATATCTAAGAAAACTTTTCATGGTATTCAACGGGTGAAAAATTATTCAATGGTGTATTCCTGAGGTGAATGTGAATTAAAGTAAAGGGAGGAATTAAAGTAAATGTGATTTATTTATTAAAAGGTTTTCTATTTAAAGGTGGATGTATGTGGCCTGGAAAAGATTTTTTTAAAGGAATTTATATTTCTTAAATTCTTTATGATTTAAATTTATTGTTTCAACATTGTATCTGATTTGTTAAGGATTCATTTTAAAGTATATAAGATTATTCATCCATATGAAGTTTAGTTTATAAGTGGTGATTTCTCGGATATTATGAGATTTTTTGTGCTAATGGTTAAGATGCAGAGTTCAAAGTTTAATGTTGAAAAGTTCAGCAGTAAAAACAACTTTGAGTTTTGGGGGATTTATTGGTGCAACAAGAGTTGTAAAAAGCATTGGCAGGCAAGCCAAAGAAACCAACAGCCATGACATAATGGGAATGGGAAGATCTGGATGTGAAAGCTCTTAGTACCATTCATTTATGTCTAGTGGATGATGTTCTATTTAATATCGTAGGAGATGATAGAACATCAGGCTTATGGAGCAAGTTGGAAAGTCTATATATGACGAAGTCCTTGACAAGTAGAATCTACTTGAAGAGACAATTGTACATTTTGCGGATGAAGGAAGGTACAAAAGTTGTTGACCATTTAAATACCTTCAATACCCTTATAGTTCAATTGACTAGTATGGAAGTTAAATTCGAAGATGAAGAAAAGGCTATTACATTATTGTGTTCGTTGCCTGAGTCTTGGGATAATCTAGTTACCTCTATTAGCTTTAGCTCAACACAAGTTTTAGATTATGACTCTGTTGTGGGAGCTTTGTTGGCTGAGGAGATGAGGAGAAAATCTAGTAAAGAAACCTCAACTTCAGAGGCGATGTTGATCATAGGTCGAACCACATAGAAGAATGAGAGAAGTTCTTTTCGATCTAAGTCAAGACACAGAAAGGGTAAAGAAAAATGCCGGTACTGTGGGAAAACAAGACATCTCAAGAAAGATTGCTGGAAGAGAAAGGAATCCGAGGAAAACTATACGAAGGAAGCAAATTTGGTTGTAACAAATTCAGGTATAATTGATCAAGTTTTATTTGTTTCTAGTAATTTACAATATCAAGAAGAATGGCAGTTAGATTCAGGTGCCTCCCACCACATGTGCTCACATAGAAATTGGTTCTTTTCTTACCAATCTGTTGATGAGGGTGTAGTGTTTATGAGAAATGGTATTCGTTGTAAAACTGTTGGGGTTGGCAGTGTTAGAATCAGGATGTTAGATGGTATTGTCAGGGAATTAACAGATGTTAGATATGTACCTGAGCTTAAATCAAATTTGATTTCATTAGGAGTGTTGGATTCTTGTGGATATAAGTATACAGGTCAAGGTGGAGCTCTCACAGTGTCGAAAGGTAATTTAGTAGTGATGAAGGAAACATAGGTTGATAACCTTTATAAGCTTGAAGGAAGTACCGAAGTAACATCTGAAGTGACAGATGTATCTTCTTGTTTATGGAAGAAGCATCAAGGTCATAAGAGCAAGAAAGAATTGCAGGTATTGGTAAGAGGTAAATCAGTTCCAAACTTAAAATCTTTGTTTCTAATGTTGTGTGTGGGATCCTACTTCTCACAAGGTCATCATTGACAGAGATATAGTATGTATGGAACAACCAAAAGGGTTGATTCAAGATCGCAACAGTAAATTTGTTTGCATGCTAGATAATTCATTGTATGGCCTATTGGTACCCAAACAAATATACAAGAGGTTTGAATCCTTCATAGTGAGTTAGGATTTATCAAAGGGTAGGAATGACTATACAGTTTATAGTACATTCACAGTCTTGATGTTATTTGATGATGATATGCTCAATGCAAGCCGAAGCATGGATACAATTAGTAAGAAAATGACTCAGGTGGACATGACAATTCAGATGAGGGATCAAGGAGCAACAAAACAAATTATGGGCATGGAAGTACACATAGATGGTAATGGTAAGCTGTGGTTGGAGTTCAGTATGAACATTGTAAAACCAGGTTTTATCCCTCTTGCTTTCCATTATATTTTTTCTTCAAGCATAGGGCTTGTCTATAAAGAATAAAAGGTTATGTCTTGTGTAAGTTCAATATGAGGTTTGTTGTATGCGATGAAATGGTTAAGACCAGATGTTTCACATGCTAATGATGTTGTTAGATACATGACAGATTCATGTGCTGCAGTGAAATGGGTGCTTCAGTGTTTGAGAAGCACAAATGTCACCTATAATGGTTACACTAAGATGGTCTCTGATAACTGTAATGTATATTTTACAGGTGTTTTGGACAGGAGGAGACCTATCATTAAATATGTCTCACAACATAGTTGTGGAAGACATGTTGGAGGTGGAGTGACCCCTCAGGAAATCCCAACTCGTGCAAGTCACACAGGAGAGATCATGAAACCGGTTTTATTAAAGAAGCTGCAGTGGTGCTTAGCTTCTCTTGGCTTGCAGAAAAGGTGATGAACAAAAGGAAGGAGCAAGGTATCAGGTTAATTGTTGTCAAGGTGGAGATTGTTTGGATTTGGTGACAACGAATCCCTCCAATGATGGATATGGATCCTATTATTCTATGTTGGTTACAACCAAATAGACCAAGTTAGAATATGGATAGGGATTACATTTATTATTCAGTTTCTTGTAAATGTATATAAATACATGTAAGCCCGTAGAGGCAAAAACTACTGTGAGAGACTGAGTGTATGAGAGGCTTGCAAATCTGATGTAATATTCATAATCCGAATAATAAGACAATCGATGCCTATGCTTCGTGGACGTAGCCCAACGTTTGGGTGAACCATGTAAAATCCATGTGTCTATTATCTGTGTGTGATTGTTAATTATCATTGTGAATTACGTTTTCCGCATTGACAATTGTAACAATAAGCTAGTTGTACTTGCCACAACCATTCATACTGTACTTCCCACAACCATTCATACTGATCATACCTTTTTACATAACATAAAGTACATAATGAAAACTCTACATCATAATTGATAGAAGGTATCTTTAGTTCATTTATATAAGTTTAACCATTTTCTAAAGAGACCTACGCTTCACAAAACTCATTTAATCATTTACTTTCTTAAATCCTTTATTTAAATTCATATAACTCAACACACATTATAATAACCACACATTTACTATACTTAATCTAATCCAATATTTTCCAAATGTCAAAATTCAGCTATAATGCTACTCAACAAAACCATTTTATAACTTTTCATCCATATAAGAAATTTAACTTACCCTAATTATTTATAAGAATTAATTAGAAAGTATTGCTCATAAAACATATACAACACTATATATCATAACAATCTAACTCACAATCATTCACTATCAAACCTCAAACAAATAAAGTGAATACATATTTATATATGTAAGTAGGTGATCAAAACTAATCATGTCAAATAATCAAAGTGTATTATGTCTTCCATATAATTTCTATGGAACAAAGTAGACATCTGATTAATGGATGATTAATAACAAATAAGGTGAATACATATTTATATATCTAAATAGGTAATCAAAACTAATCATGTCAAATAATCAAAGTGTATTATGTCTTCCATATAATCTCTATGGAACATGTTAGACATCTAATTAATGGATGATTAATATTGATTAAAGATCAAATTTGACCAAATTAAATCCCTCTTAAATATAAGTTAACAAATTGGTTTATTTTATATTTAGACAAATAACTAACCACTATTCATTTACAGACAATAAATATTAGGTTCCTAACCCACACATAGGTAGAACAATATATTCGGATGTAATAAATGTCAATATTAATAAGGCCTTTCAATAAAATAGAATAAGGCGGATGTAAGAAGACCTAATAGAAACTTCCGTTTCTAGAAGGTTCTTCCTCTAGATGCTTCTTTTTAGTATAAATAGGAGTCGAGGGAATGAGAATCCTAGCTTGGATATTATTGTAATAGAGCTCTGCTCAACTGGAGGTTGCCCCCTCGAAGAGGCCCATGAACATTGCTTTCAGATTCAAAGTGTTATTTCTGTTGTTATTCTTATATCATTCCAGTGTTATTGTGGTGAATGTTCTAGTTATATTGCTGTTATTCTGCCATTACTAACATTTTATTTTTATTCTACATACAATTTATATCTAGTATATTACAATAAATAACAAAATTAACTAATAGATGGCTACGATGGCTAAGTTTGGTTCAACCAAAATAAAAGGAAATCAACATTTTAGTTGTAATAAAGATACATGACTCTTCAACATTTTTTAATATGTGTACCTTTATCCTTCCACTTTGGAGGGTAGAAAGGGGCCATAAATAAAATAAGATTTTAATTTTTAAACTTATTTTTAAATTTAAAATTTATTGGTGTAAACTTATAACTGATAACATATTGGTGCATGATTTGATTTGACTTCTGGGTGTCACCAAATAGATTAACCTTTTATTATCAACATGTTGTCTTAGGTCCCCTGGATGGGGTGCTAGTGCGGCACACTTGGCGTACAACGGAGGCAGGCACCGACCACCGGGGCATGGAGCCATGTGACGGGCTCGTGCCACCGCCCGCCACCCTACTCCTGCATTAAATTGCTCTCACTACGATGTGAAAGCTCATTTATGCAGCTTCCCTCTCCTTATGCGTGTCATCTCATGGCTTGGTTATTGGTGTGTGTCCCTCGTCTTTGCTCGCGTTCCGAAGGGCTCCTCCCTTCGCTGCCATGGCCTGATCCTGCTCAAATTTTCATGCTCTCTGCAGCCCCTACTCGCCTCCAGGCATTCTACCTCTACATAGTGCACCTAGTTTCTTTGGACAGTTACGAGAAGCACCTTATGCCGCGCCCAAGGGGGAGGCCGCGGAGGGGCTCTCCATGGAAACCTCGCCGACCTTCTGTCTCGCCTCCCGACTCACCCTCCATCTGCTCCTCCCCTCCCCTCCAGCCCGAGCCTATCATTTCTCCCTCTCCCACTCCGCCTGTTTCGCAGTTTAATTGTCTAGCAATCATTTCCCGGATGCCGAGATCCTCCTCGCGTCCCCTTCTCGCCCCTCCTTTGGTTGAACCGGCCCCTATACCAGTCTTTGATTCTTTAAGGAAAACAGGAGGCGAGCCTCCTCCTCCTCGTAAGCTTTGGAACTCTGAGAACCAGTCCTCTGACTCCTTCTACGGCGCGCAGCTCAGAGAAAGCTTGGCCATCCTTTACGATTTGGTCTTTGAACTTTGCCAGGGGGTGGAGGACCTTCAATTTCGTCTGCAAGCCACAGACGGAAAGGTAGCGGTCCTTCTTCAACTTCTTTCCTCCCTTCACGAGACTTTCCCCTCGGACTCGGCAGGAGCGACTTCAGTGGAGGAACCCTGTGTAGCTACCAGTGGAGGAGACGTCAAGGTGCAACGCTCAGCAGAGAATGGGCTGGAGCAGGCCGGGCACGAGACCATGGCCGTGGAGGTGGACTTGGCAAGGCGACCGCTGCAGGATACTACGACAGGTGCCGATAGAACCGCGAGCAATGTGGAAGTCGAAGTGCAATGGGCAGACCAAGTGACGTATGTCGAGGAGGAACCTTGGACTGAGGACTTCCACGCCACCTAGCCAGGTTATTCGCCAGATGTCTAAGCCTATAGTTGTGTTTGTGGTCTTGTTAGCTTCTTTTAGTTTTAATTGATGACAAGTTTGTCTGAGACTATTTTTCGTAGTTTATTACACTACTTATGCTTGACTCCTCTGCTGGCTGGACTGGTTTCCCCTCTGTTGGGGCAGTCCAGTGATTACAGTATGGCTATTTCTGTATTTTGAAACTCTACTTTAGTTTTGGAAGGCTTTTAATATATAATACTTCTTACTTAAAAAAAAAAAAACATGTTGTTTTAGGTTACTTTTAATAATTTTTCCTTTGATTATTGAGCTCAATTCCAATAATCTTTTATTCAAAAATTCCATTTCACATATTTAAGTAAGCATTTTATGTATTTTTTTTTTATTTTTCTATTAATTTTTTTTTTTTTTTGCAATTATTCAAATTCATCATTTCCAACATATATGTAAAGTTGAAATTTTATAGTTTTGTGTTTTTAGTAGTTATATTGGTTTCTTAGTCATGGTATTGATTAACAAAAAAAAATATAAAAAACAATCATAATATTGTATTTGGAAGGTTGAAGGATTGAAAATATCGTCAAAAGCATTTTTCTAATCATATAAACATAGTCTATAGTTCTAGAGGATTATGAGGGAAAAAATCTTAACCCGTAAATTTACTTAGCAATTTGGCTTTGTTATTTGGGGTGACTACCTTGGGATCTTTTTGAAGACCTAAAGAATGGAACATTAAATCATTCAAAAATAAAATGGAGATCATGGATAGTGTCAATTGATCGATTTATTTTTGAGAATAATGAAGGCATATTTTAAACATCATGAAGGAATCCAAAGATGTTGACGAAGACACATTTGTTTTAGCTATTATGCTACATATGAATGATGATTTACTAGAAAAATGAGAAGTAATCCATCCTAAGATACTACAATGATTTAATGGAAAAGAGCGTGAAAACGATATTTTTTTTTTTTAGTTTAAGGTGGTGTGTTGATGATATACATATGTGGAAGATGGAAAACTTTGAACTTACTCCACTTTGCATTGAAGGGCCCTATATTAAGTGGTATATGCCATTGAAAGGGATTTTTATTAAGATGTGGATGAAGATCAAACATATAATTATTAGAAAATATAGAGATTGTTATATAATCACATACTTAAAAAAAAAAAAAATCTATAATTAAAATAGTAAGAAGATGAAATTTTGGAGGATTACTTATGTCCCATAACATGACTATAATGCATTCCTGAAAAAGAAAAATAAAACAAAAAATCTATAATATACAATGAAGTAGATTTAACTATAAAGATATAGTAATAATAAACAAAGATACAACAAATATGTATTAACCAGTGATACATTACATCAATATTAACCAACAACATTACCATCAAATAGGGGACTAAATTCAAATAATAAAATGTATCAATTTACAATTAATATATAATTGCAAGTAGTGGGAATTAAAAAACGCTAGAAGAAATACCTGGATGTGGCGGTTGAGATTAGACTTCTAGAGAAACAACAATGCAACAACTTCCTCAAAGTAGTACAAGCAGAATGGGAAAAAAAATGGTGGATAACTCTCTTCCCAGCCAACCCTTTAATCAATGATTGAGAGCTCTTGAGTCCTTAGTCACTAAGGTTGTACCAACTACCACATGATAGCTCCCTCAAGGCTAAGTTAAGGGTATTAAGCCCGAGAGTATAATAATATATTCCTAAGTCCTAAGTTATGCTTTTATGATAAAGTTCTCAAGTAATGGGATGAGTTCCCAAGCGATGGGGAAGTGGTTATTTGAGTGCACTTGTCAAATAGAGAACATGCATGTTTAAAGATTGGGCTTAGTGAGGAAGCTGTCATTCATTCCATCATTCTTACAATTACTTGTGGGGTATGAGCTGAGGAGCTACTATGACCCTGTTACCTTGTGAACACTATGAATCCTAGGTGGATTTGGGTGTACAACTCTCCTTAGGTTTCCTTGGGGAAGGATGGAACCTTGGAGGGATAATTGTTGGGATAGGTTTCCTTGGGTGTGAGGCCTAGAGGGTGCCTCGAGACTCCTGAGTGCTCTGAGACTTCTCGACCGACCTGTGTTGGAGTCCTAGAAGGGAAGTGGGACAACACGAGAGACTGTAGTGAAGAGAATGGGGGTACATTTCATTGGGTTGTGCAAGCTATGGGGAATGAGAGGTTGTAGGTTGAAACTACTATTAGAGTTTGTATATTGGCCTAGCCATTGCTGTGCTAATTTTTAAACCTTAACTAGATTAGGTAGTCTTTTCCCTGGTGGAGTCATAGCCCCATCTCAGGGTTGACCTACTATTGAGAGTTCTAGAACAACAATGTTTATGGCTAAGAAGAACGTCTGAGGTTTACATCTGGTTGACTATTTCATAAAAAAAGATAAGCGTTGTGTTATGTTTTTATTTGCTTCGTATTATGTGTATTTATATATATGCTTAATTTATGTTCTTGTGCATGCTATATTGTGGTATAAATTATTCATTGTGTGGCATGTTGTTGTTGGGGCTGCATTTTGTTTCATAGGCATGGAACGTTTCAGTTGGTATTAGAGTGGAGTATAAATATTATATAAGCCTTCAAGAAGGATGGAATTCATTAGTTAATGGTAACAGAGTTTTATTGAGTGAATTAAATGTAAAATTTGAAAATTTCCATATGTGACAGAATTGGGTTTTTAGCGACATATGCCCATAAGTGAGTCTGGAGTGTGTTACAATGTGGTATCAGAGCCATAGGTTCATCATTGAGTTTGCATGGGCCAAAGTCTATGCTAAAGCATACATTTGTAGAGGAAAATTTTTCAAAGGAAGCCTACAAACTATTTGATAAAAGATTCCTGTGAGAAATTTGGGAAAGTTTCCTGTAATTTGATAAAATTGAGCTTAGGGATTAAAATCCCTAATATTAACCTCTAATTGAGTGATTGAATTGGCCAAAGTTATGAATTGCAGAGTGATCATGGAGAAATTGGGTAAAACCCCCTCATTTCTGAGTGAAATCAGGTGGAATTCATGCCTAGAATCATCGACATGTTAATTAATTGGAGTTAATTGGGTGAGTTCAGGAAGAAATTCAGATAGGAGGTCCATAATGGTAGAATCCCATGATTTATTTTCATAAAATAAAATAAAGGTAAGGGAAGGAAGAGGAATGAGAGAAGGAGGAAGTTGATGGAAGCTAACGAGGCAGGGCCAAGGTGGCCAAGAGGATGACATGGCATCACCTCAAGGTGTCATGTGGACCCAATATGCCACATCAACAAGTACGTAAGCAAGGATGCCACATAGGCAAAAATTGTCGATAGTTTTAAAAGAATCATCTAGAGACAAAGTCGTTTTTTGGCCATAATGAAAGCATAATAACTCAGACGAAGATGAAATTTTCTAGGTTTTGTCTGCAATGTCAGGGGATACAAAAGTGTTTAAGAGGGCCCATGGCCAATTATGCACCATTTTTCCAGAAAATACAAAATAAAGGTTTTTGAAGAGAAAGGTCATGCTTAGTGGTAGGGGCACTGTTACTGATAAAAAAGAAAACATGAAAATACTTAGTGAAGGGATTGGTCGGATTTTAAAAAGGTTGGAGTGGATATGCTAAAATAGGGAAAAATCCATTATTCCAAGACAATTTTGGTGGATTTTTGGAAATTTCAAAGGAAAAGGGACACCTGATGACAAATATGGAAAAAAATATTTACTTGATATTTCATGTACTCATTGAGCGAGATAACTTATCCTTAGTGGGAGGTTGGAGTGGAGATGCCAAAACAGGGAAAAATTCATCATTCCAAGCCAATTTTGGGGGATTTTTAGAATTTTCAGAGGAAAAAAAGGGACCCCAAATGACAAATCTGGAAACTTTTATTTACTCGACATTTCATGTACTCATCAAGATAAATAATGTTTCCTTAGTGATTTTTTTCAGAAATACTCAAGTTGGGAGATAACCAGTTTAGCTAAAAATTTCGAGTTTGGAAAAAGGGGTGAAAAAGGACAAAGTTGGCATTTCCAGATTGGTGCATATTTTGACCGGAGCATCAAATCGATAATATGGGAGTTATTTCAAACTCACTCTCATCATTATTATCAATGTCTCATATAAAAGTTTCCTTATTTCTTTCTATGTTTTCCTCTACAAGTGGAAGAAATTAGTGTTTGAGCTTAATTTCACCAGGGAGAAAGGTGCACAAAAGGGGTCAATTGGAAATATTCAGATGACTATAACTTTCTGCTCATAGCTCAGAATTGAAAAAGAAAGTAGACATTGGAAACATATTGAATATAAGAATCCAAATATGCACTCATAATTGTGAATTGAGCAATTAAATTCATAGGAAATCAAAAGTAAGATGGTTGTTGGACTTGACGAGTAGAAAAGCATGTATGATTTCCAAAGTTGTAAAAATATTTTTTATCTAAAAAATTCTGTTGCATGCACATTTTGCGTAATTAAGGGTACAAATAGAACATAGTAAATTTAGAATGAGGACCAAATACATGGAAGATGCACCAAGAACTTACATCCATGAGGAGGAAGTTAAAGGGTTGTATGTCATCTTGGGTAATGCAGGGACCGAGTCAATTGGGTGTAGAGAAGGAAAATAAAAAAACATAGATTTAATGGAGACAATGATTTTCAAAATTGTAAAAATATTTTTTTATCTAACAAATTTTGTTGCATGCACATTTTTCATAATTAAGGGTACAAATAGAACATTGTAAATTTAGAATGAGGACCAAAGACATGGAAGATGCACCAAGATCTTACATCAATGAGGAGGAAGTTAAAGGGTTGTATGTCATCTTGGGTAATGCAAGGACTGAGTCAAATGGGTGTAGAGAAGGCAAATAAAAAAACATAGATTTAGTGGAGACAATGAGAAGCCTACAAAAATATGTTTTGAGCTACATAGCAAACAATGCGAGAATTATAAAAGCTCAGGAGAAGCAGAACCACATCAACACTCAACTTTTACAAATCCTAAACATGTTGCAGAAGCAAATAAACAAAGAATAAGATTCAAGGAAGGCATAATAACATGGATCTCATGCTAGGAGAGAGGAATCCAAAAGTGTTAGGCACTCTAGAAGTGCTAGTAGACATCATCACCATTCATCAAGGTGCTCATCTATAAGGGCACATGTAATTTCATATTAAGAAAGCAATCCAATATTTCCTTCTATCATACATCATAAAAGGAGGTATGGAGTTGATGGTTTACAAGGAGAGCTAAGGAATATCAAGCCTCCTACATTTCATAGTGATCATAAGAAAGATAAATATGCATAAGCTTGGTTGATGGGAATGAGAAAATACTTCCAATTTCACTATTATTCATTAAATGTATAAGCTAGAGTGGGGGGATATTTTAGGGGTTATATATCGCCCATGGGATAATTTTCCATGTTTTTTCCAAAAAATAGTTTCACCAATTTCCATTTTTTCTAAAAGTGATTCGCCCAAATTTTATGGAAAATATATAAAATCCTTAGAAATTTAAATATTTTTACAAAAACATACATTTTATAGTTTGCATATTAAGGACAAGTAAGTTCTGTCAAGGTTTCTACATTCTAAGATAATTTTCCATCCTTAAAATTATCCCTGATCAAAGTTGCAATCTACCATCTTCAAGGAAACGTATCGATGTGGTGGGACCAACTCAAGCAAGTTAAGCACATTGATCATAAGAGTATCTCATGGAGGCAATTCAAAAATTATTTTCAAAAGAAATATTTGTTAGAACAATATTATGACAAGAAGATGAAAGAATTCTTTGAACTCAAGCTTGGAAGCTTGAAAATGGATGAATACCAGAGTAGGTTCCTTGAATTGTTGAGGTATGTTGGATCCCTAAAGGATGGGAAGGTTAAAATACAAATATTTTTAAGTGGTTTATCTTCTTTATACACTAACAAGATACATTTTGATGTGCCCAAGACACTGAAAGATGCCATAAGGAAAGAAAAGTATATTTATGAGCATAATAAAGGAAATCTAATTTTCCAAAAGGCTCGAGATGACAAGAACAAAGAAAAGGTGGAACAAATAAAGAAAGGTTATAATCCATCATTTTTCCGAAACAATTCTCAAGGATAGCCGATGGGAAATGAGCCCAGGATGATAGAGTCTTCGGGGAAAATTCCAAGACAACATTCCATAAAATGTTGGGGATGTGAGAGAGATCACTTCCATAGAGATTTCCCTCACAAAGGAAAAAGGGTGAGGACTATTCATAATATCCAGCAGGTTGATACAATTGAAGACATGGGCAGAAGCATGCCAAGGATTTATGCATCCTTGGACAACAAGCAAGAAGAATACCAATCTCATATGATTGAAGTAGAAGGTAAGAATGATAATCATCCCATAACCATTTTAATTGATTATGGAGCTAGCCATAGTTACATAGATCCTGATCTTGTTGAGATATTCCATTTAAAAAGAATCAAACATGGGAAATCTTGGTTGGTTCAACTAGCCACAAGAGATAAGAGAAGAATCAATGAGCTAGTTAAGGATTGTCCAATGGACATGAATGGACTCAACGTAAAGGGATTTGAATATCATACCTTTGGATTCATATGTCTGTGTAATTGGTATGGATTGGTTGGACAAGCATCACGTTGTGCTAGATTGATACAATAATTCATTCACTTGTCTTGATGAGGAAGGGAAACAAAGGAAATTTCAGGGGATTCTAAGGCATGTATCTATTAGAAAAATTTCATCCATGTAGTTTAAGAAGAGTTTTAAAAAAGGGTGCCAGATTTATGCAAATCATATGGAAGAGGCATCCATAGATAAAATTCATTGAAGATCATCTAGTTTTGAGACATTATGAGGATGTATTTATGGATATATCAGGGTTTCCACCAAAGAGAGACATCGATTTCTCCATTTATTTGGTTCTTGGAGCTTCCCCAGTGTCCAAAACTCCTTATAGGATGAGCATATGAGAGCTAAAGGAATTGCAGACACAACTTGAATAAATTTTCAAGAAGGGGTATGTATGCCCAAGTGTCTCACCTCGGGGTGCCCCATTGCTCTTCGTGAAGAAGAAGGATGGAAACTTAAGGATGTGTATTGATTTTAGGAAACTTAACAAGGTTACCATAAAGAACAAATACCAATTACCAAGGATTGAAAATCTATTTGATCAACTGAAAGGTGCAAGGATATTTTTCAAGATTGAATTGAGGACAAGCTATCACCAAGTGATAATTGAAGAAGAAGATATCAACAAGACAACATTCATGACAAGATATGGGCATTATGAGTTTGTAGTGGTTCCATTTGGGTTGTCAAATGCACCAATTTTCTTTATGTGTCTAATGAATGGAGTATTCAAAGAGTATTGAGACAAGTTTGTATTAGTTTTCTTGGATGACATACTCATCTACTCCAAGACAGAGGAGGAGAATGAGAAACATTTAAGGATGGTGTTACAATTATTGAGGGAGCATCAGTTTTATGCCAAGCTGAGCAAGTGCTTATTTTATCATAGGAAAATTCATCATTTAGGACATATTATTTCAAAGGAAGGGATAATTGTTGATCCTAAGAAGATAAAATCCATTATAGGATGGCCAACACCAAAGAATATTACATAGGTCAAATCATTCATGGGAATTGCATGTTATTATAGAAGATTTATTGAAGGCTTTTTAAAGGTTGCACATCCAATCACCTCCTTGCAAAAGAAAGGTGTAAAATTTGAATGGACTTTTGAATGTGAAGACAGATTTCACCATTTGAAAGATTTGTTAACAAGTTCACTCATAATAAATATTTTTGATCCAATTGAAGACTTTGTAGTGTGCACAATGCATGAAAAGAAGGATTTGGTGGAGTCCTTACCCAAATGGACATGTTATTTTCTATGAATCCAGGAAGCTCAAAGAGCATGAATGGAACTATGCCACACATCAATTAGAGTTGGTAGCTATTATACACGCATTGACAACATGGAGACATCATCTCATGGGAAGAAAATTTGAATTGAGGACAAACCATGGTGATTTGAAATTGCTTTTTGGTAATATTTGTTTAAATAGCCAACATTGAATGCCAGACGAGTTAGATGCTTGGAATTCCTTAATGAAAATGACTTCGAAATAAAGCATATCAAAGGTAAGGAAAATGAATAGGTTGATGCACTCAACAAGAGAGTATATGAAATGCATGCTATATCCATTAACATGTATAGATATGATTTGAAAGAAATAATTTTGGAAACCACAAATTCAGATCAACATTATTTGCAACTAAAAGAAGCATTACAACAAGGTAATTTTCAACAAAAATTTAAATATTATGAACCGAGAGAGGATGGAGTCCTGATGTACAAGGGAAAACTATATGTGTCTAATTCTCAAGAGCTTGAAAATTTAGTGCTGAGAGAAATGCATAACGTACCTTATGCTAGGCACCTAGGATATCATAAATCAATTGCAGTTGTAAAGGGCCAATACTTTTGGCCAATAATGAAGGAGGAGGTGGTTGATTATATAGCCAGATGTATAGAGTGTCAAAAGGTAAAGGTTGAGCATAGATATCTAGTTGGATTTCTACATCGACCATTTCCCATTTCTTAGAGGAAATGAGAAGTTGTTACAATTGATTTCATTACTAGACTGCCTATAACTATAAGGAAACATGAGTACATCATGGTAGTGGTGGATAAATTAACTAAGACTACCCATTTTATCCCAGTGAAGCTAATTCTCAAGGAAGCTAACATTGCAGAGATTTGCATGAGATAAATTATTAGGCTACATAGTGTGCCCAAGGAAATTGTTTCTGACAAACATCACATGTTCACATCAAATTTATGGAAAGGATTATTTAAAGGATTTGGTACAAATTTAAATTTTAGCATAGCATATCATCCAGAGTCAAATGTGAAAATAGAGAGGGTCAATCAAGTGATTGAGGATATGTTAAGGATATATGTGATGGATAAACCATCAAAATGTGAAGATTATCTGCATTTATTTGAATTTGTTTATAATAACATACATCATGTATCTTTGAATATGAGTCCATTTGAATCACTGTATGGTAGAAAGCGTAACATGTTAGTGAGATGGGACAACCCATTAGACAGAGTATTTATTGAGCCATAATTGCTTAGTGAAATGTAATAGAAGATGGCGAAAATAATATAGAATTTAAAGGTTGCACAAGGCATGC
Source organism: Picea engelmannii (assembly GCA_009831015.1). NCBI lineage: Eukaryota > Viridiplantae > Streptophyta > Pinopsida > Pinales > Pinaceae > Picea > Picea engelmannii. The sequence goes on from ML797432.1 coordinate 503,753, forward strand.
ATAAAATTTATGTGGATAAGGGAAGGACACACAGAGAATTCAGAGTGGGAGAGAATGAATTCTTGAAAGTGAAGGCTAAGAAGAGTTCACTAAGGTTGGGAAGCTACCCAAAACTAGAATCAATATATTGTGGACCTTTTGAAATCTCATGGAGTATTGGTTTAGTTGCATACATTCTTTCACTACTTGCATCCATGTGCATACATGATGTGTTTCATGTGTATTTTCTTAAGAAGTATGTTCATGATTCTAACCATGTAATTGATTGGACTATGATCTAGGTGTAGCACGAGGGAGAATTACGGGTCTAGTCAGTGTACATATTGGATAGGAAGGTCAAGGTGCTATGGAATCAAGCCATACGATCGGTAAAGGTCCAATGGAATAGCTATGGTCCTGAAGATACTACATGGGAGAATGAGGATGCCATGCGAGAAGAGTACCCACAAAGTTTTGAAAAAATTTATTATATGTGTATATAATGCACTAAGGATAATGCATAAATAAAGGGGAGGGGAATGTAATACCTCAGGTTGACCGTAGGTTGTAAATGTACATAAGTTTTTATAGGCTGCTAAAACAGGATGTTTTGGGCCAAAATGTCTATGTATATATATTTTGGGCCAGAGTGTATGTGTGATATTAGGCCAGAGATCCTGTATACTAAAAGGTTGGTGAGATTGGAATTGTAAATTGTAATCACACTTAGATATATTAATAAAATACATCACTGGTGCAAGCCAAGTTAGAAAGAGAGTATGGGGGGATAAGGGCTTAAGGAAAGGGGATAAGTCAATGGGGCTTAAGCCCATGAATATAATAATATATTCCTAAGTCCTAAGTTATGATTTTATGCTAAAGTTCCCAAGTAATGGGATGAGTTCCCAAGTGGTGGGGAAGTGGTTATTTAAGTTCCACTTGTCAAATAGAGAAAATGCATATTTAAATATTGGGCTTAATGAGGAATCCATCATTAGTATAATTGCTTATGTGGTGAGATGAGGAGCTATTGTGACCTTGTTACCTTATGAACCCTATGGATCCTAGGTAGAATTGGGTGTACAATTCTCCTTGGGTTGTCTTGGGGAAGGTTGGATCCCTAGAGGGAGAATTGTTGGGAATAGATTTCCCTGGGTGTGAGTGTTATAAAACAAAATGCCACACCTATGCATTTGTGCCATGGCCTAACCCTTTCCCAAAGCTTGCTAGACATTTTCCCAAGTTGCATCTTCAAAAGAATTTAAAAAACATGCCTTATGAGCATATCTGTGGGTTTCCCTAGTGAAAAGTGCAAACATCCATGACTCTCAAGCTTGCAACCTGCGGATTCCCTCAAAAACCATAAAAATAAAATAATCTCGTGTTTTCGGGTATGTTTTTCGGTTGGGATCATTCCCCAACGTCCCCTACCCATACACAAAAGAATCTAACTCCCCCAACCTCTTGGGGAAGAGATAAAAGAACCATTGAGGGATAAGGAAAGGGTAAGGATTTTGGTGCAAGGTTATGCTGCTAGTATATAACAAGCCTCCCTTTCTTACAATCCTCCGAGAAACACCCCATGTTATCTGGAAACTCCTTTTCCAACATCTCTTTCCCATCTATATGGATATAGGGTGTATCCTTATCCATACTTGGGCCATTCAAGGAAGAGCATACTGGTTGATTTGATTCTTGAGAGATTCTTGAAGGAACCAGGACAATTGGCTTTGAGGCAGTTCCAAAGGCGAGACAAGGTTGTAAATTACCTTTCTGATTTGGTGTTAATAGAAGAGTTTGTTTTCCCTCTTATCATGTGTTCATTGTATGTTTTTTATTATTAAGTTTACTTTGAATATGATATATGATATCTATACCCTTTAATTGTGTAACTACCTCCGTAGCATATCTTGTATTGTGTCCATTTTGTAGGTTTCATATAGGAAAGGATCTAGAGCTCATCAAGAGAAAGGAGTGGGATCGACATCAAATAAGAGAATCAAGGTGCACCCTTTCTCCCTCTTCCTTCCCTAACTTCTCCTTGTAAAGTAGTTATTATTTCGGTTTTGCGTGCTTTTCTTGGAGGGAATTTTTCTATATTCTCTATACAATCTTGATATTTTGTAATTGTTAGTGATATTTCTTGTAGCGGGGGGTAAAACGTGAGGGAGTGGGGTAAAAAACCCACTTTCCCCAAGTCCAAGGTGAAAAATGCGCCTGTGCTAAGAGACGGTCAGTTCTAGACGACAGGATTTCGTGCGCTCGGATCAACGACGCGCATCGGATTCCGGACCCCCCCCACCTTTCTATCTTTTAGCGGAGGGGGGGGGTCTGGAATCGGGGGTGCACCTTTTCGACGGTCGAGATCATAACGCCCGGATCAATGGCACGCGAGGCGATTCCGGACCCCCCCCGCCTTTCTACCTTTAAGCGGAGGGGGGGGGTCCGGAATCAGGCGTACATCTTTCCTACAGCCAAGATCGGTGCGCCCGGATCAACGACGCTCAGACGATCTCATCCTTCTCAGCTTCTATGCTTTTAACTCACGTGGGCTCCCTTTTCCTGTCGTGTCATCTTTGTACCATCCTTTCCCTTGCCATCTGTTCTCCTCCTGGCCATGCGATGGGGCTCGCTCCCTTTAGCCCTTCCTCATCCTCCGACGTCTGTCCACCTTCCTTCTTATGATCCATGTGGTCTCTTCCTCCACCTCATCATCCACTCACCATCCGTCTTTTATCCCGCTCACTTCCACGTCGGCCTTATCGTGCCCATCACATTCCGCCTCCTACCTCCTTTCGCTTATTGCCTTCCGCCGCGCGCCTTCCCTTGCCTCATCTCCCGCACTTCGTCACTTCTCGTCTCACCCTCATAGTCTTGGCGCCACCACTCCCATAATGCACCCCATCCTTCGCGCAAGCCTCCACGCCTATTCGTCAAGTTGTTCAGATATTCCAGGTGGCAGTGTGAGGAGCCTTCCACGTCCCAAAGGTGTCGAGTTGGCTGAGCTATCCTCAATCCCAATAAAGCAGTTATTAAGGTAGTTGGTGGTGGTTATACATATTCTCCGCCATAATGGGAAGGTTCGGCGACGAATTAAAGGCATGTCGATTCACCCATGAAGCTGTCAGAAGTCCGATTGCGTCTGCCATAGGTGCACGATCATTCAAAGATTGCAGCTGCAGATTGTCAGAAGCCATGCAGACGCAATGTGTTTAATGCAACGTCTCGATTTTGTTGTTGTGGTTGTTTTGAGTATATGTAGGCGTTTTCTCCATTTTTGGTATCTATCGATGGTAGAGCAGAGCTCCCGGCTGTAAAGCTTTAATGAAGCACTGTTATCTCTGGTTATGTATGAACTCTTGAGACTTCTTGCCTTATGAATGTCAGTTTCTTTCATGTCTTTGTTCAAACTGTGTTAGAGCTGCTCGGAATTGGAGAATCCAGTCGAGTTGCAACTGTTATAGGATGATGTAGAATTTGATCATTGTGACAGTCGCATTGCCTCTAATCAGTCCTTGTGAATTTCCTAACGATGAACGACTTGGACTTGGAGAATCCAGTCAAGCCCCTTCTTCAGTATCTCGAAACCCTGAACTAGAGGATCTCGCTTTCAGAGTTTTTCTTCTACAAATTACCGAAAGCCTGTCGCCCGAAGTAGTTTGTTCACTCTTCTTATCAAATCTTCCACCTATTCACCTTTTAATCAACCCATTGATTGAAGTTAGATCAAGACCTCCTTTGTTTCATACATGTCGGACCCAGTCTATGAGTTAGAGTGACATTTCCCCGAGTCTCTGTCCATTTGATCACCCATAAAAAACCACTGTGACATAAAACTGATGGGCGTCGGGCTCTGCTCCTGTTAGCAATCCAGGAGTGACTTCCGTCGCCAACATTTCTGGCGCCGTTTCTGGGGAACGAAGTTGAAGATTTTCCCTGGGCAAAACGACAACGATCAACTGATTCTGAAGGTGCATCAGAAATCAGAATTATTCGGATTGCTACTGTGCACCTGGCGACTCCACTGTGGCGACTCCATTGTGACGACTCCGCTGGGGAGAAACTGCTCTATTAATTGTGGCTTTCAAAGGCAGACACACGCGGTCTCATCCACAGTTGCCTCTAGCTACACCTGAAGCTAACCCAGAGGTGGTTCTCAGAAGAAGAAAGAACTCTGCTGAAGAAGTTCCCATCGCCGAAATAGGTAATCCTCCATCTCCTTCTGTGAGAACTCCTTTTTCTCCTCCTCAGTTTCTTAATAGACCTCCTTCAGAGGTTTCTCGTTTCTTGAATTTTGGGAGTGTTCCTGCTAAGTTTTCCCCTCCTGGTCTGGGATCGGAGGGAGAAATTCTTGTCACCCCCCTCTCGTCAGAAGTTGTTCCTTGGCATAGACCCAGGACTACAGAAGATTTCCCCACTCCTGCACAAAGAGGAACACCTGCTGACTTGAACTCGTTAGACTTCTCCTTGAATCCTCTCTTGTTTCCCACTCCACTTCGAGACTCATTCCCAGCAGCTCCTTCGCAAACTCCTTCTCCTCCAAGTTCTCCTCCACCTAATATTCCTATGGCTGGTGCTAATCCCCCTATGACCAGAATGGAGGCTATTATAGCCGCTAGGTATGCTCCCCTTTTGTTACCTCAACCTCTCAATTCTCTTCTGGCAGATGGTTACCTCAAGCAGCTGCCTAAGTTTATAGGAGAAGGGGACATAACTTCAGAAGAACACCTAGAAGCCTTTTACAGTTTCACAGATGATAATGTCATCATGCATGCAGACGTATGGATGAGGATTTTTGTCCATAGTCTCCAAGGCGAGGCTAGAAAATGGTTTAAGGCCCTGCCTCCCGGATCTATTGATGAAATCAAAGCTTTAGATAGTACCTTTTTGAGACAGTGGGGAGATAAAAAGGATTTCATTTACTACATGACAGAGTTCGGGTCGTTGAAGAGAAAGGAAGGAGATTATGTCTCCGACTTTTCCAGGAGATTTAATAAAATGTACAACAGGATCCCTGCTGAGATAAAACCCTTCGAAGCCTCTGCAAAGATCACTTACTCCAACGATTTTGATCCTGATTTCTGCCTATTGCTAAGGGAGAGAAGAGCTGCTACGCTGGCCCACATGTAGGATGCGGCCGTGGAGGTAGAATCTAACATATTGGCTGTCAATCGACTCAGGAACGAAAGTGATAGAAATACATCCAAGAACAGACCTGAAGCTTCCTCATCCAGTTCCTTTCCCCTGCCCCATCAGATAGATGAGACAACTAAAACACTAAAATCGCTTGCTGCCAAGATGGAAAGGTGGGAATTAGAGGGGAAGCCCATGTACAGAAACCCCCAGAATGCTGACAATAGAGGTTTCAGGAGACCTAATAACAATGGACCATAGGCCTTCCAAAGGGAGCAGAGGGGAAAAGACATAGAGGATCAAAGGATTCAAACCCCTCTCCAAAATAACCTGGTTACTCGTGAGGGAGGGGAGGAGATAGACAAATTCGATCCTGAAATTCATTGTGTTGAAGAAGCTCCTCCTTTTCCCCATTTGACCCAATCTGCATATGAAAAATCCTTGATGAACATTCAGATCCATGAATTAGGAAAGGGAGAAAGAGCTGGTCACACCTCGAACAGATACAATCTCAGGTCAAGAAAGAAAGAAGGAGACATTGACAGCCAAGACCAACCCCTCATAGCAGAAAGGCCTACTAAACCTCCAGCAGCCATTACTAAAGAAAAGAAAGCTCACAGTGCTTTTCCAACAGCCAAAGAACCTGTCGTTGAGGTAAGAGAAGATCCTAAGCCTGTTTCCTCCTTTAATTTTGAGCATGAAATTCAAAAGATCAGGATTCCCGTTCCCCTCTATGAGCTAGTTAAAAATGAAGACTTCAAAAGGTCTCTCTCTAAGCTATTGCAATCTGAGTCCCCCCAGCCTCCCTCTGATTCAGTGAACCTTCAAGATGAGAAGCCAGCCGTAATCCTAGGGCCCATGGTAGAAGACAGAGATGACTCATCCCCTCCCTTCTACACATCCCTAAACATACATGATAAAGTGTTGCATAATTGCCTCATGGATTCAGGGGCTTCTCATAACCTTATGCCCAAGATAGTTATGGAAGAATTGGGACTGGAAGTGACAAAGACTTATCATGATTTGTACTCCTTCGATTCAAGGAGGGTGCAATGTCTGGGAGTCATCAAAGACCTGGTGGTTTCCTTGTTTCAACTGCCCATGAAGAGCGTGGTCATGGATATTCTGGTAGCTGACGTTCCCCCCAAATTTGGCATGCTGTTGTTTAGATCGTGGATTAAAAAGCTCAGGGGAACGTTGCAGATGGATCTCACGTATGCCACCATTCCGGTTTTCGGAGGGGAGCAAAGGAGGTTGTACAAAGAAGCTCAGCTGGCTTACATTGTCAGTGATGAAGCGGACCCCACCAATCACCCCATCTTTGCAATTGACACTGATTTGGGGTCTAGCCTATTACAGCTCATTGATGCTCATGAAGAGTCTTTCCAGGTCTGAAAGCAGCCCAGTCTTGACTATCTGGATTTCCCTCCAACCCCCTCCGTGTGGAAGATGTTTTTCGACGGAGCTTCTTCGGTCGAAGGCACGGGCGCTGGGGTGTTTTTTATATCACCTTACCAAGAGATCATATCCCTTTCATACAAGCTAGAATTCGAAACCACCAACAATGTGGCAGAGTATGAAGCTCTTATTCTGGGCATGAGGTCTGCGAAGGAAATGGGAATCAAAGAGATAGCTATATTTGGAGATGCTGAGTTGATTATTCAGCAAATAAGAAAGGCTTATCGCGCTAATAATCCCCGACTCAGAAATTACAGAAATGAAGTATGGGACCTGATGGATAATTTCTTCTTGGCTTTTAACATTTCTTTCATTCCGAGGGGGGAAAATACTCTAGCCGACTCTCTAGCCGTATCATCCAGTTCGCTCAAACATCCTCTGCCGCCCAGGATAAAATGTGATGTCGAGATAAAATACATGCCCTCTATACCTGACAATGTCAAACATTGGAAGGTGTTTGAAGATGATCTGGAAATTGAAAGATTTCTACAATCCGTGGACGAATTTTCTGTGTTGCACATTGACCAGGATCCCGACCTGGAAGATGACCCTCGTCCTGGGGTATTTTTAAATAAGATCACGAATCACCAGATCATTCAGCTACCCAACAATCACATTCCGAGAGGACTCATCCCTTTAGAAAGATTGTTCGATGGGAATGACGTGCCAGTAAAGGGTGGTGTTTCGAGTGAATATGATGACATAGCCGAATGCAACATTGGTTCGCAGGAGGAGCCTAGGTTCGTCAAATTGTCTAGCAGCCTGACCAGAGGACAGCAGGCCAAATATATTGAGTTGCTAAAAGAGTTTGCCGATGTGTTTGCATGGACATACGAAGACCTGAAAACTTACGACACATCTGTTATTGAGCACAAGATCTCGTTGAAAGGAGAGGCTAGGCCATTTAGGCAGATAAATCCCATGTTGCTGCCTGCCATGGAGAAAGAAGTAAAGAAGTTGTTGGATGCGCAAATCATTGTCCCCTTGAGATATTCCGAGTGGGTGGCCAACCTGGTCCCAGTAAGGAAGAAGAGCAGAGAAATCAGGCTCTGTGTTGATTTCAGGAACCTGAACAGAAGCTCAAGAAAAGACAATTATCCCCTGCCCAACATGGAACACATATTGCAGAAGGTGACTGGAGCAGCTAGGATATCCATGATTGATGGGTTTTCAGGGTATAATCAAATATCAGTCCTACCTGAGGACAGGGAAAAAACAACTTTCACCACTCCTTGGGGCACATTCATGTATGCCAAAATGCCTTTCGGATTGATGAATGCAGGGGTAACATTTCAGCGAGCTATGGATATAGCTTTCATTGGGGAGAAAGACCGGTTCGTAGTAATCTATTTGGATGACATCACAGTCTTCTCCAGGTCAGACAAGGAGCATCGCTGCCACTTGAAAAAAGTCTTCCTGAAGTGTCGGAGGTATGGATTATCTTTAGACCCCAAGAAATCTTTGTTTGCTATGAAGGAGGGAAGGCTATTAGGCCACATAGTATCAGCAGAGGGGGTAAGAATTGATCCTAGCAGGGTAGAAGCAATTCAGACCCTATCACTTCCCAGATCTAAGAAGGAAGTTCAAGCCTTTTTGGGAAAGATTAATTTTCTGAGGAGATTTGTCTCAAGTTTTGCTGAACTAGTGAAACCCATCACAGCCATGCTCAGAAAGGAAAATGAAGTTAGATGGACTGCTGTATCACGAGAATATTTCATCCTAATAAAGAAAGCATTGACTGAAGCACCTGTGCTAATTAGTCCTGATTATTCCAGAGATTTCCTGATTTTTTCTTTTGCCTCTTATGATACAGTAGCAGTGGTCTTGTTGTAGAAAAATGAAGAAGGGCGAGAACAACCCATCTCGTTCTTCAGCAAGGCATTGAGAGATGCAGAAGTCCGGTACGAGATCATGGAGAAGCAGACCTATGCCTTGGTGAAGGCTCTCAAAGATTTCAGAGTGTATGTCTTGCACTCAAGAATCACTGCATACGTTCCTTCAACCTCTGTGAAGGACATTCTTATACAGCCAGGCCTGGACGGAAGGAGAGGTAAATGGATCGCCAAGATCCTAGAGTTTGATCTGGTAATCAAGCCCACCAAGTTGATAAAGGGGAAAGGTTTGGCCAAGTTGTTGGTTGAATCCAATTGCAAAGCCTTGGGAATTAATTTCATCAACGAGCAAGCTGAGTCATCCAACGCGCATTTCCAGAGTGCCTTACCACTAGCAGCATGCGCTTGGTACAAGGACATCTTGTATTTTCTGCAGGAATTGAGGCCTCCTGATGGAATGGAAAAGAGCAAGGTGAGAGCTTTAAAGATCAGGGCGGTCAGATATTGCCTCATTAACCAAGCCTTGTACTGGAAAGACCCTCTAGGGGTATTTTTAAGGTGCCTGGACCCACAAGAAGCCCAACAGGTTATTTTCGATTTTCACAGTAGCCTTTGTGGGGGTCATCATTTCTGGAAGACCATAGCCCATAAGATCCTCCGAGATGGGTATTACTGGCCCACTTTATTCCCTGATGTCTGCAGAGAAATCAGAGCTTGCATCAAGTGACAAAAGTTTTCAGGGAAGCAACAGCTCAAATCTCTACCATTAAAGCCTGTCGTAGTTACAACACCCTTTCAGCAGTGGGGACTAGACTTCATTGGAGAAATTCATCCTCCCTCAAGTGGCCAGCACCGATGGATCCTGACTGTGACAAATTACTTCACCAAATGGATAGAGGCTGTCCCCACCCAGGGCACTTCCCACAAAGTAATTATCAGCTTCCTGGAAGATGTCATAGCCAGATTCGGCTGTCCTAGCAAAATTGTCAATGACAATGCCGCCCCTTTCCAGTCTGAGCCTCTGGTCAAGTTCTGTGAACAGTTTGATATTTCAATGATTCACTCTACTCCATATTATCCTCAGGGAAATGGACTGGAAGAGTCTTCCAATAAAAGCCTGATCAATCTCATTAAGAAATTACTGGAAGACCATAAAAGGGCCTGGGATTCGAAGATCAAATTTGCGTTATGGGCTGATCGAGTGACAACAAAGAAGTCCCTGGGAATATCACCTTTTCAACTTGTTTATGAAACATAGGTTGTTTTCCCCACTCAACTCGCTTTATCTGTGGCGAAATTCCTCCAAGACATTGAAGGAGAGCCTGACCATATGGTCAGAAGGATTCATCAGATGATGGAAATACAACAGATCAGGGAACAGGTCATGAACAAGGCCCACGATCATCAACAAAAGATCAAACAGACCTTCGACAGGAAGATCAGGAAGAAAGTATTTGAGCAGGGTGATCTGGTGCTCAAATGGGATGCACCTAGGCAGGACAGAGGCAAGCATGGCAAGTTTGATGCCCTATGGTTTGGGCCTTTCAAGATCCTCGAAGTATTTTCAAACAACACTTACAAGTTGCAGGATCTGGAAGGAAAAGAAGTTTTTGGTGGCCCAATAAATGGGCATTTCTTGAAAAAATGTTTTTTGTGAGCCGCAGTCGGCTCTTGTGTTTTTGTAAATATTGTTTTTATTTTTCAGCTTAAGAAAAGACTCCACATCCCAACAACAAGGCACTGAATCTGCAAAAGTGTTCTTAGAGCATCACAGGGACGACTCTATCCCCCATGGAGCCAGATGTTAGCGATATTTCTTGTAGTGGGGGGTAAAACGCAAGGGAGTGGGGTAAAAAACCCACTTTCCCCAAGTCCAGGGTGCAAAATGCGCCTGTGCTAAGAGACGGTCAGTTCTGGACAACAGGATTTCGTGCCCTTGGATCAATGACGCGCATCAGATTCCGGACCCCCCCCGCCTTTCTATATTTAAGCGGAGGGGGGGGGGGTCCGGAATCGGGGGTGCACCTTTTCGACGGTCGAGATCATAACACCTGGATCAACGGCGCGCGAGGCGATTTCGGACCCCCCTCACCTTTCTACCTTTAAGCGGAGGGGGGGGGTCCGGAATCAGGCATACATCTTTCCTATGGCCAAGATCGGCGCGCCAGGATCAACGACGCTCGGACGATCTCATCCTTCTCAGCTGCTCTGCTTTTAACTCACGTGGGCCCCCTTTTCCTATCATGTCATCTTTGTACCATCCTTCCCCTTGCAATATGTTCTCCTCCTAGCCGTGCGATGGGGCTTGCTCCCTTTAGCCCTTCCTCATCCTCCGACGTCTGTCCACCTTCCTTCTTCTGATCCATGTGGTCTCTTCCTCCACCTCATCATCCACTCACCATCCATCTTTTATCCTGCTCACTTCCACGTTGGCCTTATCGTTCCCATCACATTCCGCCTCCTACCTCCTTTCTCTTATTGCCTTCAGCCGCGCGCCTTCCCTTGTCTCATCTCCCGCACTTCGTCACTTCTCATCTCACCCTCATAGTCTTGGCGCCACCATTCCCATAATGCGCCCCATCCTTCGGGCGGGCATCCACGCCTATTCATCAAGCTGTTCAGATATTCCAGGTGGCAGTGCGAGGAGCCTTCTACGTCCCAAAGGTGCCGAGTTGGCTGAGCTATCCTCAATCCCAATAAAGCAGTTATTAAGGTAGTTGGTGGTGGTTAGACATCTTCTCCGCCATAATGGGAAGGTCCGACGATGAATTAAAGGCATGTCGATTCACCCATGAAGCTGTCAGAAGTCCAATTGCGTCTGCCATAGGTGCACGATCATTCAAAGATTGCAGCTGCATATTGTCAGAAGCCATGCAGACGCAATGTGTTTAATGCAACGTCTCGATTTTGTTGCCGTGGTTGTTTTGAATATATGTAGGCGTTTTTGCCATTTTTGGTATCTATCGATGGTAGAGCAGAGCTCCCGGCTGTAAAGATTTAATGAAGCACTGTTATCTCTGGTTATGTATGAAATCTTGAGACTTCTTGCCTTATGAATGTCAATTTCTTTCATGTCTTTGTTCAAACTGTGTTAGAGCTGCTCGGAATTGGAGAATCCAGTCGAGTTGCAACTGTTATAGGATGATGTAGAATTTGATCACTGTGACAGTCGCATTGCCTCTAATCAGTCCTTGTGACTTTCCTAACGATGAACGACTTGGAATTGGAGAATCCAGTCAAGCCCCTTCTTCAGTATCTCGAAACCCTGAACTAGAGGATCTCACTTTCAGAGTTTTTCTTCTACAAATTACCGAAAGCCTGTCGCCCGAAGTAGTTTGTTCACTCTTCTTATCAAATCTTCCACCTATTCACCTTTTAATCAACCCACTGATTTAAGTTAGATCAAGACCTCCTTTGTTTCATACATGCCATACCTAGTCTATGAGTTAGAGTGACATTTCCTCGAGTCTCTGTCCATTTGATCACCCATAAAAAACCACTGTGACATAAAACTGATGGGCATCGAACTCTGCTCCTGTTAGCAATCCAGGAGTGACTTCCGTCGCCAATAGTAATTTAGACCCATAATCATGGGGGAAATATTCCATCATCAGAATTGGCAACCATACTAGGAATTCTCCTAGTTTGGGTCAAATTGTTTAGGGTCCCTTGCCTTGTTGCTTGCCTTGTTGTGTTTTCTGTATTTTTTGTATTTCTCATAGAGATTTAGCTTCTTAGGAGTTGTTTTCAAGTCCTAAACCCCTCTTTCCTAGAGTGTATTTTTATTTTTCTGAACTTTCCTAGCCATCTGCGTGTTGTTGTTCTACAACCCACGTACATCCACGAATTTCTCTTATATATCCCACAGATATCTGTGAGTTGCACTGCACTCAGTCGTGGACTTGTGTTAAAGTGGAGTTTTAAAAAAAAATCTCTTTTTATTTCTGGGTTTAGTTCTTGGTTTGGCAAGTTACTTGGGTTGTCGTGAGTCCCTTTCTGGCTTTTCTCTGTTGAAATCTGAAAGTTTATCATACAGAAAAAAGAAAATACCTTACTCTTGGTTTCCCATCATTCTTGGCTTATTTTCAGCTTGCATTTTTAAGTAAAATGATTTTCATTTTAAAAAACAATCCCCCCTCATAGCTAGGGGAGGCCATGAATCGTGTATTCTACAGTTTCTTCTAGAATCTTTTGTTAGTTTTTCTTTGATAAAAGAAAAAAATTAAAAAAAGAACATACTTTTTGCTAGTTAAGTTTCTTTCTTTCTCTGCATTGTTTGCATTGTTATTTGAAAAACAAAAAGATACTAGCAATAGGATTGTTCATGAATTTTCTTGTTGAAAATATTTTTTCATTTGAAGAATTATTGTAAAGTTTTCTTTTCCAGTGTTCTTATAAGTTTCATTTTTGGAAGAGTCTCAAACAACATTAGTTGCACCTCCATACCCCTTGAGTAAAAACAACCACTAAAATGAACACTAAAATTAAAATGTACTAGACTTTGTTTCTAGTGTTCACAAACAAGTTTAGGGTTAGGGCCTTGGATTAGGATTGGAGAGATAAATCTATATTGGGGGTTTTTCCTTAAGTGACACTGACTCATTTGGTGTCATTCATCTACAAATTTTGAACCTGGTTGAACTTTTTCTGAAGTGATACTGGCCCTCTTGGCGTTAGTCCTCTGAAGCTTTGGACCTAGATTGAGATTTTTTGAAGTGACACTGGCCCTTTGTAGACAGTCCTCTGGAAGAGCTTCGGGCATAGTTACCCTAGCCATATGTTCAATCCTGACTTTTGACTATACCCCCCAGATGCTAATTGTGAGTTGGTGACCTTAGTGTCTTTTCGTAGGGATCTCAGAGGTCACTGTGAGGGCTTGCCGCAGTCCCTGAGGTAGAATTTGTAGCATAGTTTTCAGTACTACTAGAGGGTGCCCCACAAAGCATGGTTACTTGCACCAAATAAGGCTGGTTAGTGGAGGTTGGGATAATCTTCTCAATCCTTCATTCATTGGTCCACATGATTTAATCAACCCGTGCCTTCGTCCAGAAGGTCCCTTTCCACTTTTTCATTGCTTTGGAATCAGGACCTCATCCACCTGGGTTGAAGTTTTGGAGAAGTTGTTTTCCTGCGATGTTTTTTTGGCATGTTTGTAGGCAGAGTGTTCTTGTCACTGATGGCAATAACAACAACAACGATGGCATGTTTACAGGAAAGAACAATAGGAATGATAGCATGATTACAGGCAGAGTGTGCAATGACGAAAAACAAGAAAACAACAATGATAGCATCGGGAATGACGAGACCATGAGAAATTGTTGTCTACAAGCTTAGGAGGATGAGCACATGGTAGAGGGTTGGAGTTTCCATATATTTAGAGGTTATCATGAAGGGAACAAGGAGTGTGCGGAGGATTCCTTAGAATTCATGAGTTTGCAGAAGGAATCAAGCTCAGGAAGAATAGCACAGAGTTGCACGTAGAGTGCAAGTGTGCGCTAGGGCCGAGGTTAACTTCATTGCCAAATCTCAGGAGAGATAGTGTTTTTCAAAAATGCAGACGAGATCCGTGAACAATTAGAAGATATTGAAGAGGAAGAGTGACAGTGGCAGTTGGATCACCGATCCAGAGGACCAACAACCGTCATATTGAATTAATGGAAGGATAGGATAAGCGGGGCAAAACAATTAAGAATTTGGTTATCCGAATACCCATCAACTATCGGATCAAACCCGAATTCCCGTCAGCCACCAGATCACTTTCGAGTGGAAGGACATGATAAGATAGAAGAGTTGCATCGCATACAAATCAAGCCATTGATCTAAGACCTTGATCAAATGACTATCATTCGTTTCGGGTCTAAAGATGTGCGGAGGTTATACTCTGGAAAAATCTCACTTCAAGTTTCAGTTTAAGATTTGAAATCTTCAAAGTCTAGAGAGCTGGAGAGCCAAAGTAAATTCTCAACCGTCGGATCATCCAAAGAAGATCGCAACTGTTATATCATCTGAAGAAGACCTCAAGTGTCAGATTATCCGAAGAGAATCTGGGCCATCTGATCCAGAGCGTCAGTCTCAGATTTGAAATCTCTGAAGTCTGGAGAGCCGAAGTAAATTATCGAATGTCAGATCATCCGAAGAAGATCACAACCGTTAGATCATATGAAGAAGACCTCAAGCGTCAGATCATCCGAAGAGAATCTGGGCCGTCTAATCTAGAGCGTCAGTTTGAGATTTGAAATCTCTGAAGTCCGGAGAGTTGGAGAGCTGAAATAGATCCTTGATTTTCATATCATCCGAAGTCAATTTAGGCCATCATATATTTCTAAAGTGGAAGGGCATGATAAGTTAGAAGAAGGGCGTGCTAATCTCAATGGCTGATAATCGAGCTCTCAGATCTACAGTAGATAGGGAATATCGGATCCCCCCGACCTTTCTGCCTTTAATCGGGGGGAGGGTCCGAGTTGGTGGTATTTTCCATCTGGGACCCTCATATGTGTCACCTTCCTGTCAAATCGGACCCCCCTTGCTCATTACCATTTACCGCCTAACCCCTCCTCCTAGTAAACCACCAAACCACTCATACATACCACCTCTGCGCTCCGACGTCACACTCCACTACCCACTACACGTCACACTCAACTACTGTGCTCTGCCTCCACACTCCACTACATTGCGTACACGTCTCACCCACGTCAACAGACCATGTCAAAAAGGACATGTGGTAGACCACGTCAGCAAGGACACGTGGCAGTAATCCACATACTTTGAGGGGAAGTAAAGTTTGAGACTTGAGATTTCAGAAGTCTGGAGACCTGAAGGAGATCTTGACCATTGATCAAGAAAGGGGACGGATAACCATTGATCTGGTTGAAAGGTCAAATTCCCGAAGTGAACGAGGACCGTTGACTTGAGTGGGACATGTGTCAATGGATTGTCAACTCTGAAAGTTTGACATATGGGAAAAGTGAGGTTTGATATTTGAAACTCCCGGAGCCTGAATCATGAACTAAATCTTAGACGTTGATTTAGGAAGGGTAGATTTGATCCGCATACTTGAGTGGACATATCTGAACCGTTAGTTTAGGAGCACCGTCAAGATCGTGAGATTGACGGTCTCATCACATTATGGGGCCAGAACATGCTCGTGTCTTAATTTTTCATGAGCGGGCCGCAATTGAAACCAAAAGTTTTGGAGAAAGGACGCGTGGAGGCTCATAGTGAATTGCGGGGCGAAAAGAGGGTTTCCCTCAAACTGCCTTTGGCTATGCCCACAATCGCGTGGTCACATGAGATCATCGCCCAAGCTCATATAGAGAAATGGAGCTAGTGCTCACTAGACCGAGATCGGTAAGCACCTTTTCAATAGGCGTTTGGTCACAACCATGGTTACATCAATGAAAGAGAAGGGAATGAGCTAGTGTTTCTAGGCTCCACCTCCGAGTTTCGTGAGTTGGGAAAATCGAGGTGACTCGCAATTGATCACCCAAAACACAAAATCGTGAAACACCTTTTTGGATAGGCATCTGATCACAACTCGTGGTCATGTGAAAGGAAGGGGCTTAGCAAGAAAAGCTAGTGCCTGCTGTGAATTTTTTCTCAGTAAGGGAAAAGGTGCCAAAGAGCACACATAGGTTCTCTCTGTAACTTGCAGAACATACTGATTATAACTGCTAGAAACAGATTGATTGTATTTTCTAGAGAATTCGAAGAGCTTTAGTGTGATCTCCAGAGGAGATGAAGAGTCTCGAGGTAAATTCCAGTGGAATGCAGACTCATCATAGAGACAATTGACAGATGGAAAAGTGTCGAAGACTGTAACTACC
Source organism: Picea engelmannii (assembly GCA_009831015.1). Taxonomy (NCBI): domain Eukaryota; kingdom Viridiplantae; phylum Streptophyta; class Pinopsida; order Pinales; family Pinaceae; genus Picea; species Picea engelmannii. The sequence continues at coordinate 519,978 of ML797432.1, forward strand.
AAAAAAGACAAAGAATTTCTGGATAATGGCCACTGATGAAGAATAGACTCGGCGTAATTGCTAGAGAGGATGAAGAGTTGAGTGTATGATCTGGTAGAGGACTTGGCATGATAAATATAAGCAAAACAGATAAGAGATGGTTGCTTCTTTTGATATTTATTCATGTGGATAGAAGTATGTTGTGTGCAACAATTGAAGCGCACAGAAGAGGCGTAGCACATAGAATGGAAATGGTGCAGAGAGGATAAATCAGAGAAGAAAGACATAGAACAAAAATGCATATATGAGAGAGGAAGAGAAAGCCAAGGTGCGCATGTAGAGACAGAGAAGAAGAACATAAATCTCAAGAAGATGGGAGCAGGAAGACACTGATGCAGGCAGAGCAGAGCAGTGTAACAGAACAATGACGAGACTGGTAAGCCATTGGTAAATACTGTATCACTATATTAAATTATTCAAGAAAATATTTATAATCAGGGTGGCATGGTGGTGCTATGGAGGACTGTTGTCCTCAGAGTTTCAAGTGGGTGCTTGAACACAGGAAGTTGTAGCTTCCATCTAGTTGCAGCTAGAAAAATCAGGGTGGTAGGGTGGTGTAAGGGAGAACTATTGTTCTCTGTTACATAGGTTGGTGCCTGTGTGACTGGAAGTTAATGCTTCCATCCAGTTGGTGATGGAAAACTTAGGGAGTTGGTGCTTCCTTTTAGTGGGTGATAGAGAATCCAGAGAGTTGGTGCTCTCAGGAAGTTGCAACTTGTACATGTTGGTGCTTGTGTGTCTAGAAGTTGGTGCTTCCGTCCAGTTGGTGCTGGAACACAAAGGGAGTTGGTGCTCTCAGTGAGTTGCTTCTTGTAAATCGGAGGTGGTAGCCTCAAAAGGAGTTGGTGCTCATAAGAATGATAGTGTACATAAAATAAAGATTACTTATCATATCAAGAAGAAGATGTTTTCTCCCTTTATAGGTTTCCTCAGGAATATCTGTCTCTGTATATTTCATGTGTGTGATTGATGTTGAATATTCTATTGCTTACTTCCCTGCATTATTGTGATCATCATTGAGTGTTCTGTAATGAGTTGAAAATGGGCATAATTGTTTAAGCACAATAACAACTGATTCACTGCCCCCCCTCTTAGTTGTCCAACAATTGGTATCATAAGAAGTTCCCTTTATTTAAGGGTAGATCCTAGAGCTTAAACATGACTAGCCATGAAGGAAATTCAACCAATAAGCCTCCTATGTTTGATGGAAATTTTTTTTCCTTCTGGAAGGTTAGAATGAGAACATACATCATGGCCTTAGGTGCCGATGTTTGGGATGTTTTAGAGACTGGATATACAAAACCTGTTGTGCTAGCTGCCAAAGATGAATAGTTAGAATTTAGATTCAATGCAAAGGAAATGAATTATATCTTGAGTGAGCTTGTTGAAGATGAATTTGTAAAGGTCATGCAACTTGAATCTACCAAAGAAATGTGGGATAAACTTATTAGCAGTTATGAAGGAGATGAGAGAGTAAAAGATGCCAAACTTTAGACACATAGATTGAAATTTGAACAACTAAAGATGAATGAGGATGAAACAGTTAGTAAATATTTTTTAAGAGTTGAGGATCTTGTGAATGCCATGAAGGGTCTTGGTGAGAATATTGAAGAAGCATTTTTAGTTCATAATATTTTAAGATCTCAGTCTGATAGATTTAATCCAAAAGTTTCTGCAATAGAAGAACTGTGTGATCTTAAAACTATGTCTATTGATCAACTCCTAGGAACTATAACTGCTTATGAAATGAGGATTAGCAAAGATAACTCCACCACTAGAGAAACATATTTTAAAGCAGACAAGAATGCTGATTCAGAATGAGATGATATTGAGGGAAAATTTGTGAGAAGATTAAAGAAAGGATCAGAAAAATACCAAGGCAAGCTGCCCTTCAAATGTTTTAACTGTGGAAAGATAGGTCACTTTGCATCTAAGTGCCCACATAAGAAGAAGGACCAAAACTATGAAGGTGAAGAGAAGTACAAATCCAAAATATTTGATAAAAATAAAAGTTTATGTGTAAACATTGATGACTCTTCAGAAGACACAGATAGTGACTCTTCCTGTGAAGATAAGGTTAATGAATTTATGCTTATGGCCAAAGAGGATTATGATAAAAAAATCACAGGAAGTGATGTTAATGATGAAGAAGATGTGGTTGATATGGAAGGTGAACTAATCAGTGCTTTAGAAGAGATTAACAGACTCAGACTTAAGAAGAGAAAACAAAAACAATTGTTGATACAGTTTGTGAAAGATAGTAAAAACCTGATGAAGACTTTGCCCTGCTAAAAATGGAATTAGAAGAGGCAAATAAAATAGAGTACATTCTGAAACAACAGTTATCAGAGAAGAAGGCAATATGTGAAGCTATGGAAGAAGAAGTAGTGAAAACTATAAAAGAGTTGGAGAAGTTTCAAGCCTTGTATCACCAGAATTTGTCAAGTATCAAAACTCAAAAGGATTAGCCAGCATTCTGAATCAACAAAGGAATCCAAAGTTCAAAACTGGTTTGGGTCATGAAGAGGGATCAAGTAGTGGCAATCCAAGCAACAAAGAATCCATCAAGTTTGTCAAATCTACAACCAATGATAACAACAAAACTGCAGAAAAAAAGGAAGATAATCAACCACCAAGGAGGAGTAAAGAAAAAGGTGCCAGAACTGAATCTGTAGAACAAAGAAATAATACACCCTCTGCTCACGGAAATCATCAACATGGAAGAAATCGACCTACTCAAAGAAGACAACCATTTTCCAGGTACAAAGAATTTTTCTATGGATATTGTTTCTACTGTTCTAACTTTGGCCACAAAGTTGTAAATTGTTCCTTAAGATTTAGACATGAGCAATCAAGACAGGAATAAATATCTACCAAAACAAAGAATGAGACATGCAATGAGTAGACAATGTTGCACCAATCACTTTGACCTATTGAATAATGAGCTCGATTGTTATAACTGTCATAACTTCGGCCACAAAGATGCAAACTGCCATCTGAAGAATTACAAAGCAGATCCAAAGAGAAAGCTCTTATCTAGAAATGCCAACACATGGAAAAAGAAAGATAGTGAAAAATGTGGTCTAGTACTTTCAACTCAAAAACAAAAATACCCCTGGAATATAGATAGTGAATGTTCCAAGCACATGACTGGAGACAAGGATAAGCTTCTCTCTATAAGTAAAATCAAAAAAGAAAATGTGACCTTTGGAAATGATGAACCAGGTAAAATCAAGGGTAAAGAGATGGTGAGTTTGAGTAATGGAAAAGGAGATGGCCAGGATGTTCTACTTGTATATGGTTTGAAACAAAATTTTCTCATTGTAAGTCAAATGTGTGACAGAGGTTGTGAAGAGGTGTTCACTTCCAAAGATTGTAAGGTAAAGAATGTAAACTCAGGACAAGTGGTGGCTGAAGACATAAGGATAGATGATAATGCATATGTGCTAAAAGAAGATAGAGAAGATTGCCATCTAAGAAAACATGATGAAGGCTGGTTATTGCATAGGAGATTTGGAAATCTAAACTTTGACCACTTAATCAAGCTCAAAAATCTTAAGGCAGTAAGATCAGACAGAGGAGGAGAATTTATGTCAAGTGATTTCAAGGAATTCTGTGATAAACATGGGATCAGGAGAGAATACACAATCCCAAGAACTCCACAACAAAATGGAGTAGTTGAGAGGCAAGTATGATGACAGGGATGATGAAGGCATCTTCTTAGGATATGCTACCAATGGTAAATGATATAGATGCTTTAATAAAAGATTGTATAAATTAGTTGATTGCATTGATTTAAAGGTTGATGAAGGAGTACCAGTAAGAGAGGTGATACATATTGAGTCTACTACAGAGGACATGGATAAAGCTAAAGATGAACAAGTCCAAGAATCTAGTATTTCATTCCAAGACCAAGCTCATCCCCATAAAATACCATTTTCTGAGAGAGCAAGTCACCAATAAGATTGTTTAGGATAATTACACTCCAACCGCATAACAAATTGCAGAATATCTCTGTCATAAGTTGGGTGTTATATCTTCTCTCACCTAAGAGAGTCCATCCTATCAGGGGGAGTTTGTGTTGGTTTAATATTTGATACCTCCAAAAAGTATTGCAACAGCTCAGGGGGATCTTGTTTTATTTGACATTGATGTCAAAAGGGGAGAAAAGGTGTGGTCTGGATGCTACAGTTGGAGGTCTAAGTAGAACAGTGCAGTATTTCAGGGTTTCCATCAATGCCAAAGGGGGAGATTGCTGACATGTTTGCAGGCAGAGTGTGCTTGTCATTGATGGCAAGAAAAACAACAACGATGACATGTTTATAGGAAAGAACAAAAACAACGATGGCATGATTACATCAGAGTGTGCAATGATGAAAAACAAGAAAGCAACAATGATAGCATCGGGAATGATGAGCCCATAAGCAATTGTTGTCTATAAGCTCAAGAGGACGAGCATAGTGCAGAGAGTTGGAGTTTCTAGATAGCTAGAGGTTATCATGAAGGAAGCAAGGAGCGTGCGCATGATTCTTTAGAATCCGTGAGTTTTCAGAAGGAATTAAGATCAGGAGGAATAACACAGAGTTGCATGCAGAGCACAAGTGTGCACTGGGGTTGAGGTTAACTTCATTTCCAAAGAACAAGAGAGATAGCATTTTTCAGAAATGCAGACGAGACCCGTGAATACTTAGAAAATATTCTAAGTCAGAGAGATCATAATCTCAGGAGGAAGAGCGACAGTGTTCGTTGGATCACCGATCCATAGGACCAATAACCGTTGGATTGAATTAATGGAAGGATAGGATAAGCAGGGAAAAATGGTTGAGAATTTGGTTATATGAATACTCGTCAGCCGTCGGATCAAACCTGAATTCCTGTCAGCCGTCAGATCACTTTCGAGTGGAAGGACAGGATAAGCTAGAAGAGCTGCATCAGATACAAATCAAGCCGTTGATCTAAGACCTTGATCAAACGACTATCATTCGTTTTGGGTCTAAATATGTGAGGAGGTTATGCTTCAGAAAAATCTCACTTCAAGTTTCAGTTTGAGATTTGAAATCTCTGAAGTCCGGAGAGTTGGAGTGCTGAATTAAATTCTTGACCGTCGGATCATTCGAAGAATATCACATCTGTTAGATCATCTGAAGAAGACCTCAAGCATTAGATCTTCCGATAAGAATCTGGGTCGTCTGATCCAGATCGTTATTCTAAGATTTGAAATCTCCTAAGTCCAGAGATTTGTAGAGTCGAAGTAAATTCTTGATCGTCAGATCATCCGAAGAAGATCGCAGCCATCAGATCATCTGAAGAATACCTCAAGTGTCAAATCTTCCGAAGAGAATATGGGCCGTCTTATCCAGAGCATCAGTTTGAGATTTGAAATATCTGAAGTCCGAAGATCCGGAGAGACGAAATACATCCTTGACCGTCGGATCATCTGAAGTCAATTTCGGTCATCAGATCTTTCTAAAGTAGAAGGACATGATAAGTTAGAAGAAGGGCACGCTAATGTCAAAGACCGATAATCGGGCTCTTAGATATACAGTCCATAGGGCATATCAGACCCCCCCGACCTTTCTTCCTTTAACTGAGGGGGGGGGGTCCAAGTTGGTGGTATTTTCCATGTGGGACCCTCATACATGTCACCTTCCTGTCAGCTCGGACCCCCCTCATTCATTACCACTTACCGCCTAACCCCCCCTCCGATTAAACCACCAAACCACTCATACATACCACCTTCGTGATCCGACATCACACTCCACTACCTGCTACACGTCACACTCCACTACCGTGCTCTTCCTCCACACTCCACTACACTTCCTACACGTCTCACCCAGTTCAGGAGCACCATCAAGATCATGAGATCGATGGTCCCATCGCATTGCGGGGCCAGAACATGCTTGTGTCTTAATGTTTCATGAGTGGGTCGCAATCGAAACCATGGTTTTGGAGAAAGGACGCGTGGAGGCTCGTAGTGAATTGCGGGGCGAAAATCAGGTTTCCCTCAAACCGCCTTTGGCCGCGCCCGCAATCGCGTGGTCACATGAGATCATCTCCCAAGTTCATATAGAGAAATGGAGCTAGCGCTCACTAGACCGAGATCAGGAGGCGCCTTTTCAATAGTAATTTGGTCACAACCATGGTTACATCAACGAAAGTGAAGGGAAGGAGCTAGCATTGCTAGGTTCCACCTCCGAGTTTCACGAGTTGGGAAAATTTAGGTGACTCGCAATCGATCACCCGAAATGGGAAATCGCGAAATGCCTTTTTGGATAGGCATCTGATCACACCTCGTGGTCACGTGAAAGGAAGGGGCTTAGCAAGAAAATATAGCACCTGCTGTGAAGTTTTTCTCAGGAAGGGAAAAGGCACCAAAGGCATGAGTGTGCATAGTTTCTCTCTGTAATTGTTGGAACAGACTGATTGTAATTGCCAGAAATAGAATGATTGTATCTTCCAAATAATTCGAAGAGCTTCAGTGTGATCGCCAGAGGAGCTGAAGAGTCTCGAGGTAACTGCCAGTGGAATGAAGACTCATCATAGAGACAATTAACAGATGGAAAAGTGTCGAAGACTGTAACTTCCAGAGAAGCCAAAGAATTTTTGGATAACAGACAGTGATGAAGAACACACTCAGCATAATCGCCAGAGAGGACAAAGAGTTGAGTGTATGATCTAGCAGAGGAATTGGCATGCTAAATATACACAGAACAAAGAAGAGATGGTTGCTTCTTTTGATAGTTATTCATGCGGATAGAAGTATGTTGTGTGCAGCAGCTGAAGCACACATAAGAGGTGTAGCGCATAGAATGGAAATGGTGCAGAGAGGATAAATCACAGAAGAAAGACATAGAAAAAAATGCATATCTGAGAGAGGAAGAGAAATTCGAGGTGTGCATGCAAAGATAGATCAGAAGAACACAAAGCTCAATAATATGCGAGCAAGAAGATACTGATGTAGGCAGAGCAGAGCAGTGTAACAGAACAATGATGAGACTAGTGAGCCATTTATAAATACTGTATCAATGTATTAAATTATTCAAGAAAAGATTTATAATCAGGGTGGCAGGGTGGTGCTAGGGAGGACTGTTGTCCTCAGAGTTTCAAGTGGGTGCTTGAACACAAGAAGTTGTAGCTTCCATCTGGTTGAAGCCAGAAAAATCAGGGTGGTAGGGTGGTGTAAGGGAGAAGCATTGTTCTCTGTTATACAGGTTGGTGCCTGTGTGACTGGAAGTTGATGCTTCCATCCAGTTGGTGCTAGAACACTCAGGGAGTTGGTGCTTCCTTCTAGTGGGTGCTAGATAATTTAGAGAGTTGGTGCTATCAACATGTTGCAACTTGTATAGGTTGGTGCTTGTGTGTCTGGAAGTTGGTGCTTCCATCCAGCTGGTGCTGGAACACAAAGGGAGTTGGTTCTCTCAACGAGTTTCTACTTGTAAATGAGAGGTGGTAGACTCAAAAGGAGTTGGTGCTCATAAGAATGATAATGTAAAGAAAATAAAGATTACTTATCATATCAAGAAGAAGAGGTTTTCTCCCTTTATGGGCTTCCTTAGGAATATCTGTCTCTGTATATTTCATGTGTGTGATTGATGTTGAATATTCTATTGCTTACTTCCCTGCATTATTGTGATCATCATTGAGTGTTATGTAATGAGTTGAAAATGGGCATAGTTGTTTAAGCACAGTAACAACTGATTCACCCTCCCCTCTTAGTTTTCCAACACGTTTCTCTTAAGGATTTTTATTGGAGTGCTTATTTGTGTATTTAGCCTTAGTTTGTTTCAGTGTCACCATTTTTGGATCATTGACCCATAGTGGTCGACCAACCGCTGCGCTGGTCTGGAAGGACCCCTATTCTGTCTCTCTTAAAAGAATGGAGCTTCCTCATAGAAGGCGTGGGTTTTATATCATTGGTTTTCTAGAGTCAGTGCATGATACTTTTATGGACATGAAAAATCCCGCAAGGGACGAACCTGTGCATAAGAATGATATGGCCAAAGTTATTGAGGATACCATCCAAGGGACCCCTGTCCAAGGGGGTTCTGGTGCTTTTCCTTTCTTTGGAAACGTCGGTTCCCCCTTGATGGACACTTTGAACATTCCTGGGTTGAATGTAGGACTACCGGTTTGGTTGTGGACCACTTTGAATGTCCCAAATTCTCTTGATGCTTCTCAGATAAGAACCTTATGTTAGGGGCATCATACAGAAATTGATCCTTCACCTTTTTCATCCGTGAATTTTACTCCCTCTCCTTCTCCCTCTTTTGGTAAAATTATATATAATAGTAACCAAAATTATAAAAGGAGTAGGAAGAGGAAGAGTAAGAAAAATAAGTCACCAACCTCTGTGAGTCACGTTGGATACCTATCACTAGCCTTTGCAAGTCATGTTGGGGGTAAGTGACCAACCTTTGCTAGTCATGCTGGGGGTAAGCTACCAACCTCTGCTAGTCATGCTAGAATCACAAGACCAGTCAGTGCAAGTCATACTGGCAAGAAGTCACCAACCTCTGTGATTCATGTTGGAGATAGGTCATCAACCTATGTAATTAGTGTTGAATACCAACACCCAATCGTTGCAAGTCATGCTAGGGGCATGAGTCTAGTCACTTCTAGTCATACTGAACACACATCACCAACCTATGCAAGTGATGTTGGAGATCAGCTACTAACCTCTGTGAGTCATGTCAGAGATAGGTCAACAACCTCTGCGAGTCATGTTGCAGTCTTGTTACCAGCCTCTGCAAGTCATGCTGGGAGAAAAATTCCAGTCACTACTTGTCATACTGACATCGAGTCCCCAACCTCTGCGAGTCATGTTGGAGTCTTGTCACCAACCTCTGCTAGTCATGTTGGGGGAAACCCACCAGACACTACAAGTCATGTTGAGGGAACTAATATTGTTGAGAATCCTATAAGCATAGGATGTAAGCCCAAGTTCCCTTGTAATATTTGCAAAGGCGATCACCTTAATCATTTGTGCCCTAATATTTCCATGGCACGAGAACCATGGTCCTTGTTTGACAACCCTTCTAGTTTTGAGTCATCTTTGGTTTCCCATCTTTCTAATCAATCTTTGGTTGAAAAAGCGGTCGTGCCGATGCAATATTCAGTCGAAACCACTCTTTTTTGGGGGGGTGGTGCATCTCTTGACCATGTTGTCTCACATCCTATTCAACTAGTGGTTGAGGAAGTGGCCGCACCGATGCAATATTCAACCAATCCCACTCTTCTCTTGGAGAGTGACAAGTCTAAGGAAGTGGTCTTGTCGATGTGATATTTGGCTGATCCCACTCCTCTTTTGAGGAGTGATGTGTCTTCTGACCATGTCCTTAGAATTTCTAGTTCAGTACCTTCTGAAAAAGGGGGCATTCCACTCTCTTTGAGTATGCTCCCTCCGAGTCCTATCATGGTTTCCTTTGATTGGAATGATGTTGTAGAGCCTCGCCTTCCTTCTTCTACACCCTTCTAGATAATGGTTAGAATTAATAAATTAGGAATTCATTGAACTATTGTAGATGAAGGATCCTCTGCAAGTCTTTTATCATCCTCAACTTCTAAAGCTTTGGGTTCTCCCAATCTTGTGTCAGCTACCAGTGAGTTGTTGGATTTTGACAAAATACCTAGTGAATGCATGTGATTCTTCCTCATTTTCCTATCACGTTAGGTGGGAAGACTATCTTAGTAGATCGGTTAGTGGTGCTAGACCCTTTAGAATTTAATGTGATTCTTGGGCATGATTATGTGTATATGATGAATGTTGTGGTTTCTATGCTCTTTAGTGTGATGCATTTCCTTCACAACAAAATCATTCTCACTATTGATTAGATTTCATTTTATAATCACCATCATGGTTCAAATTTACCACAGGTTTCCCCTTTGTGTTTTCCTAGTGTTCGAGTAGACTCTGCCCCGCCACGGGTGAATTATGTGGCGTATTATCCTGGATGTTCAATTTCTCCTAAGAAGGATCCTTTACAGTTATGTTCACCTTCTCGAAACAAGGTATTAACAATTGATCAGGTTTTTTATCCAAAGGGGGGCATGTAACCTTTGCTTTCCCCTCTTGGTCTGACTAGTTGTTGACGCTTGAATTTGTCAAGGAAATAAACAACAACCTCAAGGGGATATAAATTCCCCTACATTTTTATAGAGGTAGTACTCCTCTTTTCTTTAATATTTTCTTGGAACTCTAGATTTTTAGAATATAGGACTTTGCAGAAATTTGTTGTGATAATCAAAGAAATATAAAGATTGCAAGAAAAAATAACAAGAAATAAAATGTTTTGTTTACCTTTTTTTAAAGAGAGTTCCCGAGAAATGACCAGGAACCACACACCTCATACACTTGAAAAAGATAGACAAAATTTCCTCACATCCATCATAGCTAAACTAAATATTTATGATCAGATAAAATAAAAGAAGTTGGTCTACATGAATAAGAGAACTTTAATAGAGTAAAAACATGGGGATCTCAAATAAAGATAATGATAGATCAATCTCAAATACTTTATAATCAAAACTCAAAGTTACAAAGTACAGTCAAAACTGATCCCAAAATAGTTCTCTTGGGATTTCTGAAAAATATATAGTCAGTTACAAAGCCTTGAAACTTAAATGTGTTTGTCCTTAGTACTAGGATTGGGGATCCCACAAACCATAAAGAAAATATGAACAAGAAGTAATTTGTAGAAGGAGAATGGTGGGAGATTAAGAGTAGCAAGCCCTCGAAAGAAGGCATGGAGAATTTATCAGATTTTGGTTAAACCTTTCTAGTCAAAGAAGAGGAGTAACTAGATGAAAAACTGATAAAGAAAGAAAAATGTGATCAACATGAACTTACTATGATGGTCTCTCATCTCTTAACTTGCTTGTTGTTGTCCTTTTATTGTCTTCATTAACGGTTACATGAACCGTCTCAACTATTTCTTTCCCTTCTTTGGTTAATTTGTCGATTGCCTTGCTGAACCAATCTTCAATATAAATTTTCATTGGTGTGATGTTTATTTCATGCCAGATTTTAATGTTGAATAAATCACCTTCCAAGTCTCTTAATTCAAGAAAAATACCATGTACTGCTTCATAAATATCTTGATTTTTCATGGAATAATCAACTAGCCAATTGTCTATTTCATCTTCATTATATTCGAGTATGCCATAAAAATTTTCAACTGATAACCCTTTAAATATCTCAACTTGTTTGTCAAATTGTTGCTTTGTTAGAATTATTGAGTTGAGAATTAATTTAGGGTCTTGTACATTGTTAGTACCTCATGTTAGGTCTATCTCTGTGAGTCTCTTGAACAATTCTTCTCTTTTCAGTATGGCTTCCCTGCATGTGAAATAAATAAAATTCTTTGGAGCTTGACACCCATGACAAATCTAATGGTCAAAATGTAGATCACAGAACATGGGGTGAAAAGTGAAGGTTACGAAACTTGGAGGAAGAGGGCTCAAAACCGCGAACCCGCGCAATTGAAAAATGGATGAGTGTAGCAGAAGACTTGTGACATGGGAAAGTGGATGGAGATGAAGGTCTTCCAACCTGCTAATCTGTGAATTCATAAAAAAATATAAGAGTTAAAGTTTTCAATGAGAAGGGAGATAAGGGGAGAAATGTAGGCATCGCAAGTAGAGAGTGTAATATGTATCTAGCGGGTTGTAAAGAGAGGGAGTGTGAGAAGATAAGGGAATGTATCAGTCCACCAACCTGCAAACCCGATGAGGAGATGAAGGAAGAGTCCCAAAAACATCTAAGTGTAGAGAATTGTGGAGCATATGGAGAAGAGTGGTGAAAAGAGAAAAATGGTTAAGTGTGGAGATGGAAGGTGAGGGAAATAAGTGACGAGAGTACTTCATAATTCGAAAATGGAGAGGAGAACATGATACTTAGAAATATTCTTCATAATCTCTCCTTCAAACCTTTAGACCAGATCTTGAATAACTTAGGCATACAGAAACATATTTCTGATCCAAAAAGCGCATGATGAAGCTGAGACTAAGGGATGTAGAGTTAACTTATAAAAGTTCAAAAAAATGTCTTCTTTTGATATCAAGTATTTTATGAATCCAAGAGAGGGAAAATATAGATGAATAATTTTTGGTCAACAATAGTCTGGCATTTTCTCTTGAGTCTAATATTTTTATTTGTATGATCTCGAGCCCTAGTATTTGTGAGTTGTCGAGCCTCGATTTCATGGATGTTGAGTTGCCTTTAGACAAGGCCATCCTTGAAGCTATGATTATGGATCTTCAACCTCCTCTTGAAGTAGAATATTTACAGGTTTGTTACCAAAGAATCCCTTGGCCTGAGCCTAGAAATGGGACCTGCCTGGAGAACTATTGTGGATAAGTTGTAAAGCTATGTGTTCCTCTTTACATATTGTACTTTTAGGGTCTCTTGTTTTCAAGTTCTGTATCACTTAATATTTTTTTATTATCAGAGGTGTCTATATTGGACTTATTAACTTCTGGGTAAGTTTTTTTGGTCTTATATACAGGACTTTGGAGAAATTTTCTTCGGTACCTTTTCTCCCATGTCGATCCATTCTGATAGGTTATGATCTTGAAACTGGCATATAGGTTAGATTTTCCCCTCCATGCATTTTTGCATTATCCATTTCCTGTTCCATTTTTCCTGAGGATCAACCCCACTAAGTTGTGACATGGAACCTTCTCCATTTTTTAGAAGTGTGGTGATTCATGTGGTAGAGCCTACCTTCCATGGGTGTCCTAGTTTAGAAACCCTTTGTCTTCTGTCACTCATGCTGCAAGTTTTATATTAGGCTCGAGAGTCCTTTTTAGTCCCACCATGACATTGCATATGAAATTCATTCTTCTTAATAAATTTTCTTCTGGTTACCCACAAGATTCCCTCTATTATGGATTCTTAGTTAAGCTCTTTTAAGACTCTTTAAAATTGAAAATATTGCTGAGTGATCTTGTTTCTTTCACACTCATTAAATGGACCTGAAGGAACATCTATTCAACACAAGTTTACACCTTTTTCAGACTGAATAAACTAATTACAAAAAAGGTATACTCTAGTCTACTGGATAGAATAGTTCTCCTCAGTTTTGTTTTATACTTTTTTGGGCTCAAGAGACTAAATTTACGAAAAAGGACGAAGGATTCCATAGTTAAGCTCTTTTCAGACTCTTTAAATATGAAAATATGGTCGAGTGATATTGTCTCTATCACACTCATAAAAGGGATTTGAAGAGATGTATTTTTGGTATATATTTAACCCTTTTTCGAACCGAACTAACTATGTACAAAGAAGGAATACTCTGGTCCAATATTGGCCAGAACATTTCTCCTTGGTATTATTTTATTCTTTTTCGGGCCGTGGAAACTAAACTTACGAAAAAGACCACCATGGAAGGTTTACTTCCTAAAGTTGTGTTTTAACTGCATTGCATTTTGACTTCTCACACTTTTAAGCCTAATGTCGGCTTTAACATGTTGTTGTTGAACCAATTGCTTATACATTCCTATTAGCCCCCAGTATTTCATTTTTTTCCTTTGCGAGTCAACACCTTATCCCTAGAGGGAACATACCATGAGTGTCCTTATCCTGAACATGCTTCCTTGCATTGAGCATAAGTATGTTCATTGCGCTATGAAACTAGTTTGCTTTCCCGCGACACTTGTTTCCTCCACTATACAATAGCATTCTTTTATTCTTTTTTAGGCTTTTATAATATGAAAAAGAAAATAAAATAAAAAAAAACAAGAA
>ML797432.1:533844-562461 GCA_009831015.1 Picea engelmannii
TCTCTTTTATTGGCATCAATTTTGTCGCCCTTGAAAAAAACACAATCTTGAGTCAGTATCTCATCATTTTGGGTCTAGTATGGCTTTAGGAGACTTTTTCTCATTATTGAGTTTTATCTCCCCTAGTTGGTTACTCTTCCAACCATATGGAGCATTTTTTGATGCCTCTTCTGTCACAAATGTATCCTAGTTTACAGTCATGCTGCTTAAGTCACATAATGTGTCATGCTTATGCTCAAGGGAAAGTTTCAACCCGTGTCGACCATTCTGCAGTTAGTCTCTGACCTTGCAAGTTTGCCTTCCCAAGTTAGTCTTATCATCACAAGTATTAGTCTCTTCATCCAATTTCTTCCAAAAGTTTGGCCTTCCACCACCCCTCATGTTGGTTGATGGAGGATGCCTTAATGTATTCCTTCTAGTGGACCTTTTCCCATCGAATCCGGCATATTTCTCTAGGAGAGGGATCTAGAGTTATGGTTGGTACCTTGGGGCTTGTATTCATTAGTGGTAGGTTCCCTTGCTCTTGATAATGGGAATACAACATTGTCCCATGCTCGATAGATTCTACTAGGTGTTTGATGCCAACTCATTTATTCACACTTGTTAGATTGTACCATGGTACCTTAACTCCCATTATCATCATCGATGGGTTTCCTCACACCATTGATGGCTAAGGAGAGGGGAAGTATTTTGGTGTAAGGTTATTCTACCAGTATCTAGCCAGCCTCCTTTTCCTATAATCCTCTAAGAAACACCCCCTATTATCTGGAAACTCCCTTTCCATCATCTCTTTCCCATATATATGGCTATATGGTGTATCCTTATCCCTACTTGGGCCATTCAAGGAAGATCATAGTGGTTGAGTTGATTCTTGAGGGATTCTTGGAGGAACCCATATAGTTGGCTTCAAGGCGGTGTCAAAGGTGAGACAAGGTTGTAACTTACCTTTCTGATTTGGTGTTAATAGAAGAGTTTGTTTTCCCTCCTATCATGTGTTCATTGTATGTTTTTTCTTATTAATTTTACTTTGAATTTAATATATGACATGTATACCCTTTAATTGTGTAACTACCTCCGTAGCAACTCTTGTATTTGTCCATTTTATAGGTTGCTTCCATCAAAGGATCTAGATCTCGTCGAGAGGAAGGAGTGGGATCAACATCAAATGGGATACTTAAGGTGCACTCTTTCTCCCTCTTCCTTCCTTAAATTCTCCTTGTAAAGTAGTTATTCTTTCAGTTTTGTGTGCTTATCTTGAAGGGAATATTTCTATCTTCTCTATATAATATTGATCTGTTGTGATTTCGACCCATAATCACAAGGGAAATATCATGTCAACAATGATGCCTAGATAGTTCCTAGAGACTCTTGATTGTAACTAGAGTTCTTGAAGCTAGAGTGCTATGATAATTCTTTGCTGGCCTGCGTTGGATCCCTAGAAGGTAAGTGGAACAACCCGAGGGACTATGGTGTAGATAAGGGGGTACATTTTCTTGAGTTGTGTAGGATTTTGGGAATGAGAGGTTGTAGGTTGGAACTATTTTTGGAGTTGGTACCTTGGCCTAGCCATTGTTGTGTTGATTGTTAGACCATAGTTGGCTTAGGTAGCCTTTTCCCTGGTGGAGTCATAGTTTTCCCTTGTGGATTCATATCCCTTGCACGAGGGTGAATTGTTGTTGAGAGTTATAGAACAACAATGTTTATGGTTGGTGTTGGATTACCAAGAGGGTGGATGAATTAGTAATAGAGAAATTAAAATCCTTTTTAACCACATTATATAAGTGTTGTTAACTTTATTACCAATTTACCAATATAATTCAACAAGTTAAGAATAAATGAATGATGAACAATGAGAAATCACACACATACAGAGTGCACCAGTATTTTTACGTGGAACCCAATGCGGGAGAAAACCATAGAATGATTTTTCTTATATGTATTTAAGAATTACATTAACTGGAAGCACCAACTTCCTTTGTTCTCCAACTACAACTGGAAGGAGGCTCGAACCCCCTATTTCCAGGCTACAACTTAAGGGAAGCTCCAACTCCCCAATTCTTTGGCTACAACCAGAAGGAGGCTACAACCCCCTATGTTCTTTGTCTACAACTGAAAGGTGTCTAAAACCACCTATCCTTTCCTCGTCGAACCACCCTGAAATAAGTGCCAAATGTGAACAACCTGCCTCTGTTACTGCTGACCTCTATTACTATCACTGCAAATCTATGTTATTGTTACTGTCACTGATTCAAATCTGTCATTGACCTGATTCTTCTTCAAAACTTTCTTGCATATCTACGACCTGTATATAATGCAACACATGGGTATATTTGCTTCTATTAACTACAACTTGTGGATGTCTGCGACCTTCTTCACTACAACTCGTAAATTACCAGTAACTCTCTTAGCTTCACTATTTTTTCCTTTTTCAATTGTCACTGTTGAACCTGATAGTGGAACTCATCATTGTAGTCTTAGATATGATCATATATGTCACATGCCTTATTCCAAAAGTATTAAATGAATTCAAGAATGCCTCACCAACCAAGTTCCATACATAAACCATGAACTATTCATCAGATATATGAAACCCTTACATCCATCATACAATATACCATAATTGTAATGAAACCTCAAGCTATACCAGTATCTTCACTAACACCAAGATGGCTCAAATATGCTCCAAAATCACAAGATGTATTATAAAAAACTATCTCATGGAGTGTGCCAACCATAGAAAACCAATATACCATAAATATACCATTGTATATCTACCTCATACAACAAGTACCAACCAACCTACAAACCCTCAGGGGTACATGCTTTATCTTCCATGATCAAGCCCTAGGCCATTACCAATAACCAACTACAACAAGTGTATAATATACCTTTTAATTTTTGTAGAAGGTTCTATTTTACTAGATCATTGTCACACCTTCCTGTAGTCACTTCTCAACCCTACAACTTGTCACTAATGATAGATCAAATCTTTCTTTTTATTTTTGGCAATAGATCCACACTTTGTCTTAAGTAAGCCCACAAGTACACGCACTTTTTCCCAGTGTGGCCCACGCATGTCCACTCCCTTCTAGTACTGCAACCTGCAGATGTTTTTAGTAAAACCCTACTTCAATACCCACAGTGTCGACCCTTCGTACCTGCAAATTTTTTGTTGCTTCAGACTCATTTCTATATATTTGCTAATGATACATGCCCATAACAATTCACAAAATAAATATTCAATGTTCTTAATAGGTGATATTATGAGACCCTTTCTCTCTTATTTATACTCTCCAAGTAGCTTCCTTAAGGGGTTACCTTCTAAATAGCTTTACCCAACTTCCTTCTTTTAGGGATAACCCACTTCTAACCACTTTGTCCACTTACAACCACTTTCCACAAAAAGTAAACTTACCACTTCTAGTGGCAACTAATTTATTTTTAATTATTTTCTTTTTACAACAACTTAACTCATGATTAACTCATATTTACAACCACTTTGACTAGTAAACTTCTTCTAGGATATTCTATAATAAATTTACTTCTTTGACCTTCTAGGGGCTTCTAGATAACTCATGAGGGTTCTCCAATTTCACAAAGCCATAACTCTCTAATCGTGAGGAGTTATGTGATGTTCCACATATCACCGGAAATGACATGACATACACTATCCATATAGAATAGTATTACTTGCAAATATGTTGATATTCATACCTTTATACCTCAAGAAATATTGAGTCCCTTAACCATATTGTTGGGGCTACCAAACTTGCTTCAAGGGTTGACATCAATGACAACCAACCCAATTAATCAACAATATATCCCTTTGGCATTGATGGAAACACTTTGATGAAACATTGAATTCATATCACTCATGCTCCCTGTGACTATCGGTCCCTCTGGAATCATGCCTTTGTGCTCTCTCTCCAAGCATATAATAAATCTTCCCCCCTTTGAGATCAATGGCAAAGATAACTTGTCATCGAGGCTGCTCCCCCTGAATCATATCTACCCAAACTGAATTGTCCCCGTTATGGTGTTTCCTCATGTAAATATAAGACATATAATAATATAATTAAAAATTTATTGTGGGGAAGAAACTATATCGAGTTTCTGATGAAGATACTCAAAGGCTTCCCTTGGAATCAGTTTTGTAAAGATGTCTACAATCTATTCTTTGGTCCCAACATACTCAGCTCAAATGTTCTTCCTTGCAACCTATTCTTGTAGAAAAAGACACTTGATTGGAATGCACTTCATCTTGGAATGCATCATTGGATTCTTTGAGATATCGATGGCGCTTGTATTATCACAAT
This sequence comes from Picea engelmannii, assembly GCA_009831015.1. Classification (NCBI taxonomy): domain Eukaryota; kingdom Viridiplantae; phylum Streptophyta; class Pinopsida; order Pinales; family Pinaceae; genus Picea; species Picea engelmannii. The sequence continues at coordinate 538,161 of ML797432.1, forward strand.
ATATCATAATGGGCTCATCATACTCGACCTGTATATTTTTCAAAGTTTGTTTCATCCATAGAATCTGTGTACAACATGTTGCTTCTGCAATATACTCTTCTTCAACTGTAGACAATGATATTGATGAGCATTTCTTTCTTAGCCAAGATACCAAACACTCATCCAAGTAGAACATTTCTCCACTTGGACTTCTTCGGTCATCAATGAAACCTGCCCAATTTGCGTCTATGTAGGCAATAAGTGATATATCATTTCCTTTTGGATACCATAATCCAAACTCTTATGTACCCTTGAGATATATGGATATCCTCTTTACTACTAGAACATGTGATTCCTTTGGTGATGCTTGAAATCGTGCCACTTGTCCAACTTCCTGCCTTACATCTGGTTTGGATGTTGTCACATAAAGTGAGTTGCCAATAATTGACCTATACTGCCTCTGATATGTAGACTTTGAATGATCATCTTTACTTAACTTACAACTGGTATGCATAGGAGTATTGACTGGTTTTCAATCTTCAATTTCAAACCTCTTTATCATTTCTTTGATATACTTGGTTTGAGAAATAAAAATTCCTTGGTTTCTTTGACATATTTGAAGACCCCAAAAGACAAATAATTCTCCAAGTAATGACATTTCAAATTCATTCTACATATCTTTTTCAAATTTCTGTCTCATCATGTCATCATCACTTCCAAAGATAATATCATCAACATAAACTTCAATTAACAAAATACTATCTTGATTTACCTTGATGTAGAGGTTGTTGTCTACATTTCCTTTCTCGAACCCTTGTTGTTGCAAATATTTGTCCAATATGGAATACCATGCTATGGGAGTTTGTTTGAGACCATACAAGGCCTTCTTCAACCTGCAAACACAATCTTCATTCTCTGACAACTGAAATCCTTATGGTTTCTCAATGTATACTTCTTCTTCTAGATCCCCATTCAGGAAGGCCGATTTCAAATCCATCTGATACACTTTAATATTCTTGGAGCATGCATAATAGGGGATCAATCTGATTGCTTCCATCCCGGAAATTGGGGAAAATGTCTCTTCAAAGTCGATACCTTCAACCTGAGTGTATCCTTTACATATAAAACTAGCTTTGTTCCTAGTAACCTGTCCATCTTCATTCAATTTGTTTTTGAAGACCCACTTTGTGCCAATCACATTCTTGTACCTTAGCCTTGGAATGAATTCCCAAGTGTCATTCTTCTCTATCTGATACAACTCTTCATCCATGGATTTTATCTAGAATTCATCCTTGTTGGATTCTTCAAAGTTGTTTGGCTTAGTCGTAAATAAGAGTGCTAGGTGCAGTTGTTCTAGTGAACAAATTCTTCTTCTAGTATCAACTCTTGCATCTTTGTTCCCGATGATATGATCTGATAGATTATTATTCTGTATTCCTTTTCTAGGAGTCTTTGGAGGTACTTAAATATCTTGTTTTTCTTTCTTTTCTGCTTCTAACTTCTCTTCTTCATCTTCCCCTTCTGCTACGTCTTCTTCCTTTTCTTCTTCTTCATGAACCTGTTCCATTGATTCCTTTTCGTCTTCCTTTATTTTTCTTCCACTTGTCTCATCAAACATCACATTGATGTTTTCCACAAATTTGTTGAGCCTTATATTAAAACATTTGTATGCTTTCCTTGTGCTTGAGTACCCAACCAATACACCTTTGTCCACACGAGAATCAAACTTTTCGATTATGCCATCTTCTCTTTTGATGTATCATTTTCTTCCAAAATCTATGAAGTGCTTCACATTCGTTGGTCATCCTTTCCATAGCTCATAGGGAGTTTTATCATTGTTGTTTCTGAGCATTACTTTGTTTTGAATGTGAATGGTTGTATGAACTACATGTGCCCAAAAGACATATGTCAAATTGGAATCCATTAACATAGTTCGATCCATTTCATGTATTGTCTTGTTCTTCCTTTCGACGACTCCATTCTATTGTGGTGTCCTAGCAATGAAGAATTTCCTTTTTATCCCATGCTTGCTGCAAAAATCCATAAATTCCTTTGAAGTGAACTCTCCTCCATTATCTGATCTCAAACATTTGATTTTTGAATCTATTTCATTTTCAACCATTTCCTTATATATATTGAAGTTCTTGAATGCTTTTGACTTCTTCCTGAGAAACAAATTGCAGTCACCCTTGTATAATCATCAACCAATAACATACAATATTTCTCAGCTTTCAACCCTTTTGTTCTAGTTGGTCCAACTAAATGAGTATGCACAATTTCCAATGGCTTTGTTGTGGAGTATTAATTTGACTTGAATATGGTCTTGGTTTGTTTTCCTTGTTGACAATACTTTCATAAAGTGTTGGTTGGCTTCGTGATCTGAGGCATTTCTTTGACTGCTTCCTTTTTGCTGACTTTGACAAGGTTATCAAAGTTTATGTGATCCATTCTTTTGTTCCATAGCCAAACTTCATTTTCCTTTCCTAGATAACACTTTTCATTTCCAATTTCTGTTAATACATAAATGTTGCTTGAAGTTCTTACAGCTATTGCAACCACTCTGCCTGAACCTGCTTTTCTTATTTCACACTTCTGTGAAAACATTTTGTGGCCTTGGTCACATATTTGACTTACACTTAGAATATTTTGTTTCATATCTTCCACTAGTAGAACATTTCTGTCTTGGTATCCTTATTTTCAATTCGGATTGTGCCTTTTCCAATGATTCTAGTTGAGTCATCATTTCCAAAGGAGAATGATCCATTTCTTTCCTTTCTCAAGGTTAGAAACTTGTCCTTATCACCTTTCATGTGATTTGAACAACCACTTTCAACATACCAACCATGCTTCTTGTGTTTAGCTTGTAAAGAAAGTGTGCATTCTTCATTGTTGAACCGATTCTTCTTTCTTATCCATATTGTTTGAGGTTCTTGTCTGTGACTGTTGTTATTTTGTTGTGATTCTCTTGGAGGTACTGCCATTCTACAATATTTGGCCATGTATCCAAATTTGTTGCACTTGTAGAATTCCATCTCAGTACTCAAGGATTCAAACCCGTTATAGCTTTTGTTCTTTGTTTTACTGGGCCTTATTGAATAATCATTTCATGCATAACTTTCATGGTTCTATCTATTATTGTTATTTTCTCTGCAATTCACAGCCTTATGTCCAAAATTGTTACATGAATAACATAAAACAAGAAATATGGTTTGATACCTGGGAGTTGTAGATCTTCTAAAATGAGTTACTCTTCTAAAGCCTTCTTCTTGAGGCCTTCTTGTTTCTTTCTGTCACTGATTCTGAAATATGAATCTTATGGGTGGAGGAGTGTCGTTGTGATCTTCCTTGTAAAACTTCTTGTCTCCTTTGACTATCTCTGCATATATTTTTGGTTTTGTTTCTTGATCTATTGTTTTGTATCTTGATCCCTTTTCTGTCTGGTTGTATCCAAGTCTAGATTTGTCATGATTTGGACTTTGACTGCTAATAATTGTTTCCAAAACTTTGGAGTTGTTCTTCATGTTTTTCTTTTGAAGGTATTTTCTCAATGTGAAAATATTTACTTCTAAACCTCCAATGATATTGTCTTTTTATTCTAGCCATTATTTGAGTGCTTCTTCAATTATTTTGTCTTCTTCAACTTGGTTTTTTAATTTATTGATCATCCACTCTAGTTGTTTGAAGTTGGAATTTTGAGTTTCCTCTTTTCCTTTTAGTTCTTCCTCTAGTGATTTGTTTTTCTTCTTTTCCCTTTTTATAACTTCTATGGCACTCAATGGTTCTTCTCTTTAGTCAAATTCTGCCTCTTCATATTCTTCTTCGGTGCCTTCTTCATCAGAATCTTCTATTGCCATGAATAGAACCCTTTTTGTATCACTTTCACTGACTTCATCTTCGTCTGATGAGCTACAATCTTCTTTGGTGCAAAAGCTTTTCTTGAAAAAATTATTCTTGGTTCTTTTTCCTTTGTATATTTTTTTCTTATTTGAATTATCTTCGTCATTCCTTTTCGTTTTCTTATGGGGACATTTTTTAGCGAAATGACCAATACCCTCACAATTAAAAAAAATCAATGGAAGCTTACCTCTATATTTGTCGATTCCCTTTTTCAATCTTCTTACGAAGTTGGATACTTCTTCGTCTTTTGAGATGTCATTGTTGCTTCTATATGACTTTGCCTTTTTCTTTCTCTTTTTATTTGACTTATTGGATGCTTTGAATGTTGCTTCTTTTGTAACTAGATTCTCTTGTTCTATTTTGATTTCATAGGTTGTGAATATTCCCTATAGCTCATCCATGATTATCAAGTCCATATCAGTTCTTTCTTCTAGTGATGAGATCTTAGGATCAAATCTCATTGGAAGAGATCTCAGTACTTTTTGAACAATTATATATTCATCAACTTCTTCTACCAATCCTCTAATTACATTCACCATTTCATCAACTCGTAAAAAGTAAGCTGCAATATTTTTAACTTTCTTCATCTTCAATTGTTTAAATTGACCTCTGTGAGTTTGAATCTTTCATGCCTTGAATTTTCTGTCTCCTTCATAAAAATTTTGAAGTTTGTCCCAATTATCCCTTGCGGAGCTGCAATTCATAACTTTGACATATACTGAATCAACCAAACCATTCAGGATAGCATTTTTGGCTTTTGAATTATTCAAACTGAGTTTCCTTCCATTATCATTTTTTGGAGGAACGACATGTTGTTTATATCCATATACTACTAATTGTCAAGCCTCAAATCCCTCACCTTGTACATATGTTTTCATCCTTCTGCTCTAGAATGCATAGTTTTGTCCTTCAAACTGTGGTATTCCATTTTTATACGTATAGTTTCTTTCCATGATATACCTTCTAGTGGTTAAACTGAATTCTGCAGGAACCTGCTTTGATACCAATTGTTGGATTAGTAAGAGGAGGGGTGAATCAGTAATAGATAAATTAAAATCCTTTTTAACCATAGTATATATGTGTTGTTAACGTTATGATCAATTTACCAATATCATTCAACAAGTGAAAATTCAATAAATGAACCATGAACAATGAACAATCACACACATGCACAACACACCAATATTTTTACGTGGAAATCCAATGCGAGAGAAAACCACATAATTCTTTTTCTTATATGTCTTCAAGAATTACATTCATTGGAAGCACCAACTTCCTTTGTTATCTAGCTGCAATTGGAAGGTGTTTCCAACCCCCTATATTTTTAGGCTACAACATGAGGGAAGCTCCAACTCCACAATTCTTTGGCTACAACCAGAAGGAGGCTACAACCCCCTATGTTATATAGCTACAACCAGAAGGTGGCTAATACCACCTATCCTTGCCCCGTCCAACCACCTTAAAATATAAGTGCCAAATGTGAACAACTTGTCACTGTTGCTGTTGAGCTCTGTTACTGTCACTGCTAACATATGTTACTATCACTGATTCAAATCTGTCACTGACCTGATTCTTCTTCAAAACTTTTTGCAGATCCACGAACTGTATATGTTGCAACACACAAGTATCTTCACTTCTATTAACTGCAACTCGCGGCTATCCACGACCTTCTTCACTGCAACTCACAGATTACTAGTAACTCTCTCAGCTTCACTATATTTTCCTTTGTCAACTGTCACTTCTGAACATGATACTAGAACTCATCACTCTAGTCTCATATTTGATCATATATGTCACATAACCTATGCCAAAAGTATGAAATGAATTCAAGAATGCCTCACCACCCAAGTGCCATACATAAACCATGAACCATTCATCATATATATGAAACCCTTACATCCATCATATAGTAAACCATAATTGTAATGCAACCTCAAGTTGTATCAGTATCTTCACTAACACCAAGATGCCTCAAATGTGCTCCAAAATCACAAGATGTACTATAACAAACTATCTCATGGAGTGTGCCAACCATATCAAGCCCAAAAATATACCACTGTAGATCTTCCTCATATAGCAAGTACCAACCAATGTAAAAACCCTCAGAGGTACATGCTTTATCTTCCATGATCAAACCCTATGCCATTACCAATAACCAAATACAACAAGTATCTAACATACATTTTTAATTTTTGTAGAAGGTTTTGTTGTACCAGATCATTGTTACACCTTTCTGTAGTCACTTCTCAGCCCTGCAACTTGTCATTGATGACATATTAGATCTTCCTTTTTATCTTTGGCAATAGATCTGTGCTTTGTCTTTAGTATTCCCGTGGGTATCCACGCTTTGTGCCATTGTGGCCTGTGGATGTTCACCCCCTTCTAGTACTGCAACCTACAAATGTCTTCAGTAAAACCCTAGTTCAGTACCCACAATCTTGGCCCTTCGTACCTGGAACTTTGTCGCTTCTTTAGAGTCACTGCTATAGATTTGTCAATGATACCTGCCCATAACAATTCAAAAAATAGATATTCAATGTGCTCAATAGGTGCTAATAAGAGATCCTTGCTCTCTTATTACTACTCTCCAAGTAGCTTCCTCAAGGGGTTACCTTCTAACTAACTTTACCCAACTTCCTTCTTTAATGGCTAACCCACTTCTAACCACTTTGTCCACTTACAACCACTTTCCACAAATAGTAAACTCACCACTTCTAGTTGCAACTAATTTATTTTTAATAATTTTCTTTTTGCAACAACTTAACTCATGATTAACTCCTAGTTATCACCACTTTGACAAGTAAACTTCTTCTAGGAGCTTCTAGAATAAATTGACTTCTTTGACCTTCTAGGGGCTTCTAGATAACTCATGAGGGTTCTCGAACTTCACAAGGCCGTAACGCTCTAACCGTGAGGAGTTATGTGATTTTCCACATATCACCAGAAATGGCAAGACATGTACTATCCATATAGAATAGTCTTACCTACAAATACATTGATCTTCATACCTTTATATCTCAAACAATCTAGAGTCCCTTAACCATACTATTGGGGCTATTGGAATTTGCTACCGGACTTGCTTCAAGGGTTGACATCAATGACAACCAACCCAATTAATCAACACCTGGGAGGAATGTCTGAGGTATGCATTCAATTTGTGATTTCATAAAAAATATAAGTTCTTTGTTATGTGTTTATTTGCTTAGTATTATGTGTATTTATATATATGTTTAATTTATGTCGATGTGCATGAGTATATTATGGTATAAATTATGCATCATATGACATGTTGTTGTTGGTATTGCATATTGTTTCATATGCATGACATATTTTAGTTGGTATCAGAATGGAATATAAAGATTATATGATCCTTTGGGAAGGATGAAATTAATTAATTAATGGTAACAAAGTTTTATTGAGTGAGTTAAAAGTAAAATTTGAAAATTTATGTATGTGAGAGAGTTGGGTTTTTAGTGACATATGCCCAAAAGTGAGTCTGGGGTGTGTTACAATATTAATTGATTATCATCAATATTGTTGGGCATTTGGCTAGTTCCATATCAACGAGTGTCTAATTTAAATCCCCCCGGGTTAGACGCACTACTCTACACTAACGAGCATACTAGTGATGCCATCCATGAATGAGGATGAGCATATATAGATATAGATATATAAATTTGTCATTTGAGTCTAGTTTGGGTTGTTAAGTGGATTTTTTATTCTCATGTAATGTTTGCTTTCAATTGATCATGACAGATGATGACTTAGTAGCCTATACAACTCTCGTAGGCTATAGTCAATAGGGAAAAGGGAGTCACAAAGGTTTATTTGGTGTCACTAGTTTAAAAGGACGATAAATTCTAAAGTGACATTAAATAAAAACAAATATTTTTTTTTAAATGAAATTCAGAGGGAAACCAAAGTGAGGGTTTGATTTAGTCAAAAAGGGGAAAGATATAGAAGGACCGGAGGAAGGATAAATATAGGTATAACCCTTCACTTTGAAATTATGATTTGATTAATCATTTTGGAGTGTTCTTGGAGCCATTGTTTCATTAGGGTTTAACAAAACCCTTCCATCATTGGACTCTTGTTTCGGTGGTGCAATATCCACCCTAGCTAGATAATAGGGGGATCCATCCAGGATTTCCATCAAAGATTTAGATTGAGGTTTGATTTGAGCTAGAGGAATATCAATGTGCACGAGGGATTTTATGAAGATTTCCAGAGGAGGTCGATTCCAGAATATGCAGTTTCCTGGAGGGTTTGGGAAAGATTATCAAAGTCACCCTACCAAGTGTCCTGTGAGGTCCCGCCTATCTCCCAGACTCATCACAGGAGGATCTCTATCAGAAGGGTTGAGTGATCACAACAATCCATTTGGGTCAGATCCGTAGGGCTGGACGATTATTGATCCGGATTTTATGAGCAGAAGGAAATGAATATAGATTCTTAACAGGTGCTTAACACAAAATAAAAAAGATACAATAAAACTGGATTTCTATTCAATAATGAAATAAGATGAAACTGTAAAATGCAGCGGAAACAAGCTTGTTGGAATGGTGGCGGCTTATCTTTGAGAAGGGATGTGACGGCAACACGCATTCGCAAGAAGCAGATTATAATGAGGCTCTGAAGGCATTTTTACAATAAACAAGAATGCCAAAAACTCTAGACATCCAAAAACCTAACCGAAGGAGATGAAGCACCAAAAGTCATGTGGGCCCCATTTGGGTAAGCTAGTACATCAACTTCCCGGTGTCGTAACGTTTTCATACGATCTCCGTTTTAGGTGTGTGATAGCCCATTGGAAAGGTATCATCGAGGAGATTCATTTTAGGGGACCAATCATGAATTAGACCATCATTGAGGAGTGTGATATTGAAAAACCTTCATTTAGGCCCTTAAAATGGCCCCAGAAGTTAAAACTGCTAAAAATAGTAAATTGTCAGAAAACTGTTTTGAGCCAGTTGGAAAAGGTGGGTGGCCACCAATATCCATCTGGATCAATCCTCCCTCCTTAGGAATAAATGGTATCCATTTCATTGAGTTCCCCCATAAGATGAGGAAATTTCTGTTGAATTTGGCCACAGGTGATCCACTTGCCTTAGTGCAGGAGCTGCCCTACTTTGATGACTCGATAAAGTTGGATCCTTTGTTGTCGAGTGCCCTTGATATGTCTGTACACAATGTGATCATTGGATGCCTATTGTATGCAGTCGGGGTTGATCTCTGTTGGTGTCAGTTGTTCTGCTACTTCTAAGGTGTCCAATAATGGTGGGAAATAAGGGCGAAGGAGATCCACGTTGAACACTGGGTGTAGGCCAAGGAAAGGAGGAATGTTGAGCTCAAAAGAATTACCCCCCATGACCTTGGTGATAGTGTACGAACCATAATAGAGTGGGTGAATATTCTGATGGGGTCCTGTAAGGCGATCTTTTTGCAAGTGCAACCAAACTTTATCGCCCACCTGAAACTTATGTGGCATTCGATGTTCATCATGGCACTGTTTGTACTTGTCATTGGACTTCTGTAAGATATCATGAAATTTTTTGCGGATGTGCTAGATCCGCTCAATGAACCAGGTGGCTTTGTCATCTTCAGTTGGAGCAAGAGATGAGTCAGTCGAGGTGTCCGCAAGGGGAAGTGCAACATCTATGGGACCCAACGGTTGGAATCCCAACCCCACTTGATCGCTTTTCTATGGGACCCAACGGTTGGAATCCAAAATGTACCCAGACTCTTTCAAAGAAGAGCTTGGCAGTGGCCTTTGCTATGATGCTCTTCTTGCAGGAAACCAGAATCGCCATCTTAGAAAAGCGATCAACAACCAAAAAAACACAGTCATTTCCCCGCTTGGTGGACGGGAGGCCCAAAATGTAGTCCATTGAGATGGATTCCCATGGCCTATCAAGAGTAGGAAGAGGGGTGTACATGCCCTATTTCTTAGTGGTTGTTTTGGCAATAGCGTAGGTAGTGCAGGACCTGATATACTTGCTGACCACCTTTCGAAGTTTTGACCAGTAGAAATGTTTATGTAGAATCGCCCCTATCTTTTCGATGCCGAAGTGTCCTGCCACCCGACTGTAGTGGGCTTCCCAGATCAGCTTTTCCCGCTCACTTGATGGAACACAGATATGGCCCAAACGACACAACAACCCATCCTAAAGATGGAAATTATTGGCAATTGCGTTTCCACCCAACATTTGGTAGGTGGTGGCAAAGCCAGGGTCTGTCTCATAGAGTTGGGACCATCCAGATGTCTCATGGTTGCAAGAGTCTAGCACCATGGTGAGTGCCGCGACTGGCGGTCTGCTGAGGCAATCAACGACGTGATTGGTGCTTTCTATTTTATACTTGATGTTGAGGTGGAATTACTGCAAGTATGTGGATCAATTTTGATGGTGTTCATTCTATAATTTTCCCCGTGTATGCATGAACTACAGTGGCTTATGATCAGTGTGGATGATTGCCTCCTTCCCAAGAATGTAATGTCTCAACTAGCGATAGGATTGCACAATGGAGTACATTTCTTTGTCGTAAGTAGGGTACTTACGAACAATATCTGACAGTGTCTCACTATGATAGGCCATGGTGTGGCCGTGCTGAGTGAGAATGACGCCCACAACATATTCTGAAGCATCTGTCTCAATCTCAAAGGGATGTTGTAGGTCTGGTAGTGAAAGTACTGGGGCTGAGCACAAGCACCGCTTCAAATCATCGAACGCTTGTTGTTGGGACTGGCCCCACGCAAATTTCGCCTTACCACCACCCCTATTTATTTGGCTAAAGGCCCATGCAATATGGGAGAATCCCAACACGAACCTGCGGTAGAAATTGGCAAAGCCCAAGAAGCTCCGAAGCTCAGTGAGTGTTGTTTGGGCTGGCCAGTCATAGATGACTTGGATCTTGGTTGGATTCACATGTACGCCATGATGATCAATGATGTAGCCCAGGTAATGGACCCTGTCCATGCGAAGGATCATTTTTCCAAGTTGGCGTATAGCTTGTGCTGCCGCAAGGTGTGCAAAACCTGTTGAATATGCTGCAAGTGTTCGGCCCAAGTCTTGTTGTAAATTAGAATTTCATCCAGATACACCACTACAAAATTATTAGTGAATGGTCGCAGGATATCGTCCATCATCCTCATGAAAGTGGTTGGAGAATTTTTCAAACCAAAGGGCATGGCCAACCATTCAAAAAGGCCTTCCTTTGACTTGAAGGCGGTCTTCCATACAATTGTCTGTTCTATCGGGACCTGGTGGTAGCCAGACTTCAGATCAATCTTACTGAAGTATTTGGCCCCTGTGAGTTGATCAAGGAGGTCGTCGATTCGGGGAATCGAGTACCGGTTTCTAACTGTGATTTTATTCAGAGCTCGTTAATCAATACAGAGTCGTCAGGTTCCATGTTTCTTCTGTACCAACACGATTGGGCTCCCGCAAGGTGATGAGCTGGGGTGGATGTGCCCCTTGTGGAGAAGTTCTTGGATATGTCGCTTGATCTCCTCATTCTCTAACAAAGAGTGATGATAGAATGGCCCATTGGGCAGTGGTGCACCGTGGGTTAGATTGATCGGGTGCTTGACCTGGCAGTGCATAGGTACCCCTGTAGGTGAGGAGAAGATATCTTAGTATTCTTCCACGACCTTATCTACCTGCTTCTGCTGTGTGGAGAGGTCAGCTGCAGAGATCCTGGATGTGGTTGTGATATTTCGCTTATTCTGAGAGCGAATCATGAAGAAGAGAAACTTCCCCTTCTGAGAGATGACCTTCCTGCATTGCTCAACAGAGATCAAAGAAATAGCACTAGGTGGGACTACCTCGGGTATCCTATACAATTTCCTGTCCAAGGTAATAATAACACTACGAGGCCTAGACTCATATACAACATGACGTTTCCATAAATAAGGTTGGCCCAAAAGAACATCAAAAACTTTGAGAGGGTAAACATCACGCAATAACTCGTCTTTGAAGGGCTTGATGTCATATGATAGTCGACACTGTTGGCTGATGTGGAGATCGTTTCCTTGGCGGAGCCATCCAATGGTGTAGGGTTGTGGGTGCAGCATTGTTGGTAGGGCCAACCGCTTTATGACCTTTGTTGAGATGAGGTTCTTCTGGCTGCTGCTATCAACAATGAAGTGCAACGGGGTGCCTTTTACCCACATATGTGAATGGAAGAGGTGCTCTCCTTCTTCTGGCTCGTCTGGTTTACCAGGCTGGAGCTTGGTGGTAGCAATGGTGGCACTGGGTTCCGCATCAATGATCCATCTTCCCCTTTCTAGTTTTATCTCAGAGTCAGAATCTGCATCTGATTCAGAGGCTTTCACTTCAGCCACCAGCGACTGCTTTGAGTGGCAGTCAATAGTGTTATGCCAAGGGCTCTTATGGAAGTCGCACCACTTCCCAGTATCTTTCTTTGTCTTTTCGGTGTCCTTCTTTGATTGTGGTTTGGAGTAGTTTTCCTAATACTATCCATATTTTCTCTGTCCTTTTTTCTGTGGGTTGGGGCCGCCCTTTCCTGGCTTTTGTTGTGAGGGGTTCCTAGGCCCAAATTGTTGTGTATTTTGTTTGATCTTCTGCTCGATTTTGACAGCATATCAGTAGGCCGCGCCCAAGGATGAGATATCCGGAAATTCCATTTCATTCTGGATGTATCTATGTAGAGCACCACGATACTTGAGCACCAAATTTCACTCTGAATCTTTGATACCCAACTTGGTGAGCAAGGTATGGAATATATTTGTGAAATCTGGCACTGCTTGGTCTCTTTCTTAATGTAGTGTGGTCCATTTGGTATACAGGTCGTCATAACTTCCGACAGGGTAGTATTTTTCCTTAATAACATCCCTAAAGGATTCCCAGGTTTCCATGACTGAAAATAATGAGTTTTCCTCTGTTTCCTTTTGCTCACAGAAATTTTCCCACCAATATTTGACATGGGGAACAACTTTGAGGAGCGCAAAAGTAATCTTTTCTCTATTCGAAAAGTTATGGAAAGAAAAATACCCTTCTACTAGATTCAACCACTTTTCTATAGAATCTGCATCTATCTGACCTTCAAATATAGGAATATTGAAGTTTATTTGTACCTTGAAGGGGGCGACGCCTCCGTTCGAAGAAGATGCATCGCCTGTTGTTACTCGCCAAAGGATTTGCGTGAAATTATCCATCATCTCGTTCCTCTGTTGCGTGAGGGCTTCCTTAATCAACAGTTTGAAAGGATCCCCTGTCCCATCATCTTTCTTTTCTCCTGCCATGAGAGGTCACTTGGGCATGCGAGAGCTTCTGTCCTCAAGAGAAACAAGCTCGAGACCCAACTCTTTGTACTCCGACCTCGTTGGGGACATGCATTAAGACGACAAGGAGCAGACCGCTCTTATACCACTGATCCAGATTTTATGAGCATAATGAAATGAATACAGATTATTAACAGGTGCTTAACAAAAAATAATAGAGATACAGTAAAACTGGTTTTCTATTCAATAACAAGATAAGTTGAAACTGTAAAATGCAGCGGAAACAAGCTTGCTCGAATGGTGGTGGCTTATCTCTGAGAAGATATGTGACATCAGTGCACATTCACAAGAAGCAAATTACAATGAGTCTCTGAAGGCATTTTTACATTAAACAAGAATTCAAAAAACCCTAGACATCCAAAAACCTAACCCTAGGAGATGAAGCGCCAAAAGTCATGTGGGCCCCATTTGGGTAAGTTAGTACATCAACTTCCCAGGGTCGTAACTTTTGCATACGATCTTCGTCTTAGGCGTGTGATAGCCCGTTGGAAAGGTATCGTCGAGGAGATTCATTTTGGGGGCTCAATCATTCCTTTGGCTATCATTGAGGAGCTTGATCCCTAAAAAACTTCATTTAGGCCCTGAAAATGGCCCCGGAAGTTAAAACTGCTAAAAATAGTAAATTGCGAAAATTGTCAGAAAACTGTTTTGAGCCAGTTGGAAAAGGTGGGTGGCTACCGATATCCATCTAGATCAATTATTTTCATAAAGAAAACACTGAATCAGGTCGTAGGAGGTTAGAAGAACCTTGGAGAAGTTGACATGATTGGAATCATTCCAGGTTTCTTATTTGAGTTGTTTTATGTTAGCAGACATTGTAGTTGCCTTGCAACTATTAGATCTATGTGTTTATGAGTATTTTGCATATTTTATTGCAGTCATTAGAGATATTTGTGATTTGAGGGTTCCAAACCATAATAATATTCCATTATTATCTTCTTTATTTTCTGTGTAATGGATGCATGCAATAGATTTGACAATATTCTTATCTTGGAAACATATGCAAACTGTTTGTAAGAAGTTAGCAACAACCTTATTACAATTGTTTGTCAAATTTACACAAAGAGAAACTACAAATTTGTGGACCGTCTTATGGAACAAGTTTTAGGTTGTGAAAATCCTGACGCAACCACGGAGCAAGTGCTACAACTATGGGAATCCTACACCCAATGTCAACTCGATGTACCTCCCAAAGTTCAAGGGTGACTATATCACTCCAGGGAGGCGATCCCGATGACCCTAGGAGAATTGAGACGGAGATAGAAGGAAGTGGAAATGGAGACCCTCTAGGTCAAGTCTAAATGGAATGAAGTGTAGGGAGAGATGCCTTTTAAGTCAAGCAAAGGATTCCCCACAAGTTTAGTGCTTTTTCGAATGATTGTACCTGACCGAGACACAAGAAAACAAACCTTGCAACAATATATGTTAGTTGGATCAGCAAGTTAAGCTTGCTGTCCCTAATTTGAAGAAATAGATGGCAGTATAAATCAGCAAGAAAAATATACGATAAGATGCTCAAAAAATGCTAAGGATCAAGTAGAAACAACAAGAGAAAAACTAGCAATTGACTAGCTAAACTCAAGGTGAAAGAACTAGTACTCTTAGCATAAAAGATAAGGTTGTTGTAAAATCTTGTCTGTAGCAAATTATATTAGACTTATGGCTGTAACATTAAATGTATTAAAGCAATAAAATAAGCCACTAGAATCCCCTCAAAATTTTCCATAAAGTGCGCTAGGAAAAGTAGAGTAAGTGTGCAAAATTTGAGCCAAAACCAATGGTTGAATAACGAGTTATTTGAGAAAGTATGTTAGGGTTTCTGCAGCCCTAATGGTTGAAAATGAAAATTTGTAATAGAAGAAATAAGTATCCCTTAGACGAGGAAACCCTAGTGGCTATGAGGTTCCCAAGGCACAAGGAAGACAATCCACTTTTGCAAGAAGTAAAAAGACCAAAATTCACATTTCCCAATGCAATAATTTTATATCACCAATGCAACAAATCAATGACTAGTGCCTTTAATATTGGGTTAATGGAGTCACAAGGAGCTTAGAGAAGCTACCTCCTTGGAGGTGTAACCCCTTTTACTTCCCAAGGCAAGTTTCTCTAAGCTGTTTAAACTAAGAGGGTGTATGCCCTTATACGTCTCTTAGAAAACCCTTGATCAATGAGATGAAGAAAATAACAATGGTCAAAGCTATTGTGGGGGTGTATGCCCTTATACTTCCCACCTAGCTCCTAGCATAAAACACTTGAACTTCAAATAATAATAGCATAATAGTAGAAAACCATACCAAGATCAAGAGAATTACCAAGACAAATCACCACAAGAGCCAGAGATGCATCATCCAAAGCTAGAACTAGGACTTCTTCTACAAACCATTAAAAACCATAGCCAGTCACAAGTACACAAGAGCTAAAGGGGCCAAAAATTTCAGACCAAAACCTCTCGTGAAAGGAAATTTATGATTTGAAATGAGATCTTATGATCTCTATTTATACAAAAAAATAGCCAACATAGATTGTCCACAAAATAAGGAGTAAAACACAAGATTAGGGGTCAAGAACCCTAATCGTGCCCCCTTAACACAATAATATTAAACAATTCACTTAAAAGTTCATCTTTTGCACAAACTAAACCCTAATTAAGGATGATGTCACCCCTTTAGGGGACGTTTTGCCACTTTGAGGAGGTTGTTGGTGCTGGATAAGGATGGAAGGGCCTCCCAAGGCCACGTGTCAAGCATATAGATGATCTCTTCTTGGTGAAAACCCTCTTCTCCTAAAAAATTCCAAGTAAGTGAGTGGCACCTCACCACCAAGACCAAACCCACAATACCATGACGCCATGCTAAAAAGTGGGACGTTTTTCCACTCTTGGGAAAATCATTTAGCAAGCAATGGGTGGGCTAGTTCATCCAAGTCATTATCAAGTCCGTCCAAGTCATCTCTCTCTCATCTGGCATGCGGGCCCCTGACATCCAACTTGTGGGCTTGTAGCCCCATGGAAGCCCAAGCTAGGCTTGTTCTCCCAAAACTATCCACTAGTTAGGTCCTGCAAAAACAAATGGACACCCCCTGGATATCAAGTCATAACATCATGATAAGTGGATCCAATCAATAAACAATCCATCTAAGGATGTGCATCAATGATTACCATATCAAAAAATTAACAACTCAAAGACACTATGCGACTTGTCAATCTTAAGTATGGGAGGGTTGACGAGGTGTCTTATTAGGTAGATCTTGCCCTAGGTCAAGGAGAGCCTCCAGGAGGTCCCTCTCTAAGCCGTGTAAAGTGTATGAGGTGGATGGGGTCAAGAATCAATGAGAATAACGACCATGACATACTAGGGGTCGTAGTGTCTCATTCATGGGTGCCTTTGTAGAGGGTGTGTGGTACCTTTGTCCGCAATGCATTTTTGTGAAGCCCTTCATTTTCCTTTTATCTTTATTTCTTTATATTTTATTTAGCACAAGGAGAGGTTGAAGGTCACTACCCTGGAGTGGTGACTATATGGTGGAAATGTCACCCACAAATGCCTAATGGAAATGAGAAGGTTGGCTCGTGATGAGACCCCCTTTCTCTCAACCATGCAACTGAGAGTCACTACCCTGGTTTGGTGACCAGATAATGACAATGTCATACCACTATATATCCATGGACATGATAGGTCGGCTCGTGATGAGACCTCCTATCCTTCAATCTACCTTTCAAGCATTTCTTTGTTATATTATGGGTCCCCTTCAAATATAAGCTTTTTATTTCTTTCTTGGGTGATCCCTGGATGAAGCATCTGGAAGGTTCATACATGGCTTTTATATTTTACCCAACACCAACCCCTCTCGATCTTTATCCCCTTCTTCCCATAGAATGAGGGACAACCCCTTCTTGGGTCAATACACCCTAAAATCCCAAGAGATAAAGAAACTAAGGGGAATAATGATGGAAAATGGTAAGTATGGAAACTGTACGATGGATAATTAAGGGATTTACCAGTAGCAAACCCATTCCCAAAGAATACCACTTACTAGGGCACAATGCCAACCACCAAGGTGAAGTAGGGAAAAAGGCATAATGTCCAAGAACATATAATGAAATCTAGAGCAATATAAGTTACAACATAATCAAATGGCTTAGGTATTGAAATTATGCTCACCATAATACTAACTTGTACCTCATGGAGCAAGGCCCACTTCCTTCCGGAATCCAATTGGTGTGGTGGATGCCATTTGTAAACCTGTGACCATTTGTGGTAGTGAGTGAGTTTTCCATCTATGCAAAGCATATTGTTGGTCATGTAGTCTCTCGGCACTCCATATCTGCAACCTGATGGCCTTGATACATCATCTCCTTAGTTATCCAAAAAATGTGGATAACAAACCGTAAACATAATATTCTACCCTAGCTTATTTGGGAATATTACAATGGTATCAGAGCTGGTGATATTTCCATCATGTGAGTTCTTGAGGCATTGATTCCAAGGAAAACTAAAGGATGAGGGAAACAACCCACCCCAATATCAGAGACATAAGAAGAGGTAGAAGTAGAGGGAGTTATGGGGGATCATCCTAAATATATGACCATACGATTGTTGGAAATCATAGCTAATGGGAAACAACAATTAACACAATTCCCGACACAGTTCTTTTCCGACAACCAAGCAAACCAAAAATAGGGAGGTAGCAATGGGAACCATGAATAGGCCATCCATAGAGGTGGTAGGAATCTTGAAGGGAGTAATACCTATGTTGCAACACATGATAATGTCTTCCAGGAAGGTAGCAGAAAGATACCCAGACCATTATTTCCACCATTCCTTGAGGAGAAGCTTACAGGAGCACAAGAACAACATGGGACGACTAACGAAATCAACTCCTACTTTAGGGAGTGTTAGTTGCTAGAAGAAGGAGCCCATGAAACCATGTGTTACAACAACTACTACAACTTCAGGATGAGGAACAAACCTAGGGTGGGCCAGAATCAACAGAATTTCGATCTTCTGCATAAATTGGGGAAGATGACTATCTCATATTTTGACGGATCTGATAGGTGCACAACCCGAGAATGGGTACAAAATTTGGAAATTTATTTCCATATTAAATCGATCACAGAGGCAGATGAAATCAAATTTTCCACCCTACACTTGGATGGAGAGGCTCATGAGTGGTGGTACCATGAGCTATTAACATTGGGGCATTACAACATCACATCATATGAGGATTTCACCCAGAACCTGATGGATAGGTTCAATAGGAAGGATCCTAAGATCCACTTCAGGGATTTGGCACAACTGAGGAGGACAGGTGTGCTAGAGGCTTATGTCATAGAGTTCTATCGGATGGAAGCCATGGTGACTGATATTTTTGAGAAGATATTGGCGATGTTATTCACAAAGGGCTTGGTTGAACCCTTAAGAGGTTGGGTGAAGGATTTCAGGCCAAAAACAATACAAGAAGCTATCATGAAGACCTAGGATATGACAGACATATTCCCCAAGAATACATCGTCAATTTTTTTTTCCCATAGAAGGGTCAGGTGTCAAAACCTCCCCAGAAGACATGGACAAGGAAGGACATGTTGGATGAGGAAACTCGGAGAGAGCTAAGGAGGAAGAATATTTTCTATAGTTGAAAACAACCATAGGAACGAGGTCATTGGTGTATGGTAAAAGACAAAGTCCATTATATTGAGGTGGTTTCTGACTAGGAGGATGACAGTGGTGATGAGGGAATTGGAAATAACAGTGATGATCCATCATACCTTGATGCTATAGAGAAAACACCATTGTAGGATAACACCAAGGGAGTGACCATCAACACACTTTAAGAAGTTCCAAAATATTACACCTTCAGGGTCATAGGCATCTTGCAGGGGCAGAGGGTTATGGCATTGATTGATGATGGGTCCACCCACAACTTAATTGACATTGCACTGATCACTAGGAGACAAATCCTTGCAGAGGACTTCGATGGATTCAATGTGGTAGTAGAAAATGCGTACAACATGGAATATACTCATAAGATCATGGGATTGGAAGTAACATTGGGAAACTATACGTTGACTGATGAATTTCATGTTGTAGATTTTGTGGATACTCATGTGGTGTTGGGAGTTCAGTGGTTGTACTCAATGGGAGATATCTGCATGAATTATCAAAACATGAGGATGGATTTCTAGGACAAGGGTGGAAAACAAGTCATCCTAAGAGGTATGTTGACAGGTTCCCCCAAGATCATGTCTAGCCAATGCATGGAGGCCCTTTTTAGACACAGGAATTGGCTTGCGCACCAAATTTCTTGATCACCATGGAGAAGCCATCACAGGATCACCAACATTACCACGCAGATATATAGGCATTGCTTGGAAAACATGAAAGAGTGTTTGAACCATTACCAGTAAGGAGACCACCAAGAAGAGGATTTGAGCATGTCATTGAGCTAGAAGAGGGGTTGAATCCCATAATCACCACACCATGCAGGCATCCAAATAAGTTCAAGGAAGAAATACAAAAGGCCATAAGGAGTTTCTAGAGATGGGGCACATCAAGCCTAGCTCTATTCCCTTCGCTTCTTCTATGGTATTGGTAAAGAAGAAGTATGGAACAATGAGGATGTGCATCGAATACAGGGAGTTGAACAAGAAGACCATCAAAAACAGGTACCCGATACCCAAGATTGACGAGTTGATATATGAGTTGCTTGGGGAAGTTTACTTCTCGAAGATTGATCTTGATCGAGGTACCATCAGATTTAGGTTAGAGAGGAGGACATCCACAAGACAACCTTCAAGTGTCACTATGGGCACTATGAGTTTCTATTCATGCCCTTCAGGCTGACTAATGCACCTTCTACCTTCCAGTCATGTATGAACCACATCTTCAGTAAGTAGTTGAGGAAATTATTACTAATGTTCTTTGACGATTTTCTGATCTACAATAGGACTTGGGAGGAACACTTGAAGCATGTGGACAATATTTTCACCATTATGGAGGAACAATCTCTTTTTTACAAGGAGGCAAAGTGTGATTTTGGGTTGAAAGAGATCCTCTATTTGGGGCATGTGATTAGTAATGTTGAGGGAGTAAAGGTGCATCAGGAGAATATCTAGACGATATTAGATTGGCCCACCCCTAGATCACTCATAGAGTTGCAAGGATTCTTTGGGATATGAAGATATTACATGTGATTTGTGAAACGATTTTCACAATTGGTTGCACCATTGACAAATCTCACCAAGAAATAGGCATTTCGATGGTCAAAAGACGCACATGAAGCATTCAATAGTATGAAGAAGGTGATGAGTACCTTCCCAGTATTAGAACTCCCATATTTCACAAAGCCCTTTGTCCTAGAGTGCAATGTGTCCATTAAGGGGATAGGAGCGGTGTTGATGAAGAACTGACACCTGATAGCTTTTGAAAGTAGAAAACTAAGGGAGACAGAGAATCTCTACATGATCTATGATAAGGAGAAGTTGGCCATCATGCATGCAATTTCCAAGTTCAAATAGTACCTGGTGGGAGGACACTTCGTGGTTAGGACTGACCACAACAACTTGAGATAATTTTTGGAGCAACGAGACCTAAATGAGAAGCAACATAAATGGGTGAGTAAAGTGCAGGAATATGATTTTGACATTGAGTATGTAAAGGGGAAGAAGAACATAGTCATTGACTCCCTATCGAGGAGACCTGTAGCTTTCTCCATGACATAAATTTCAACATACTGGAAGTCCATTCTTTTGGTAGAATACTCTGAGAATACCTTCTCCTATGAGTTGATGGAGATAAATATTCAAGATGACAGGTACAAGGTATTGGATGACATCATCTACTACAAATACATGATCTATCTTGTCCTTGAGTTGACACTCAAGGATAATATTTTGAGGGCACTACATAATGCACCACTGAAAAGGCACTAGGGGTAACTGAAGACCTATAGGCAGATAAGAGAGAGATTCTCTTGGAAGGGTCTTAAGGAGGATGTAATTCGTCATGTGAGGGAGTGCATGACTTTCCAACAAAACAATTCAAAGTTTACATATCCTATAGGTCTACTTTAATATTTTCCAATTACAAAACAGAAGTGGGAAAACATTTCCATGGACTTCATTACAGGGTTGTCAAAGGTACAGGGCAGGGACTGTATCTACGTGGTAGTGGACAGATTGACTAAATATGCACACTTATTTTCCATTCCTTCAGAGTACAATGCATCTCAAGTAACATACCTATTATTCAAGAAGGTATTCATACTACATGGTATTTCAAGGAACATAGTCAGTGACAGGGATAGTAGGTTTCTCAACGCATTTTGGAAAGAATTGTTCAAGTTATCAAGGACCAAGTTAACACCCAATACTAGCTATCACCCCCAAACAAATGGGAAAATTGAGATAGTAAACAAATGGATTGAGGGGTACTTGAGGAACTATGTTTCAGGAAAACAACGGGCATATATAAAGTGGTTGCATCTGAGGGAGCATTGTAAAAATACCACTCATCACATGTCCATTAGGATGAGCCCATTCAGAGCATTGTATGGATACAATTCCCCATCACTTGTGGATTTGGCGTTTGGGGAGAGTATATCTCCCAAGGAAAAATATTGGTTGTAGGAAAGCCATGACATCTTGAGAGTCCTGAAGGAGAATTTGCAGGCCACTCAGAATTAATAGAATGTGTATGCAGATAGGCACAAGGTAGAACACAACTTTGAGGTTGGGGACCTAGTATTTCTTAGGTTGTAGACTTACAAACAATCGTCATTGAAGAATATTGGTGCAGAGAAGATGAAGCCTCGCTTTTATGGACCCAACAGAGTGATAATGATATTTTGAGAGGTAGCGTACCAGTTGGAGCTACCAGAGGGTAGAAATATCCACAACACCTTCCATGTATCCTACCTCAAGAGGGAATTGGGATAGCAGGTTACCGCTTCTGAAGATATTCCTTCATTAGATGAGGAAGGACAGTTGGTTCTGGCTCCTAAGAATATTGTAGATGTCGAGGAGCAGAGGTTGAGAAGAATAATAATTCAGGAGTACTTGGTCGTATGGAGAGGATTTCTCGCAGTGGATGCCACTTGGGAAGGACAACAGATCTTACAACACCCTCATATGGAGTTTCTTGAGGACAAGCAATCTTGGGAAGGGAGGACTGTAATGTCCCCTTCCAATTGATCATGACAGAGGATGACTTAGTATCCTACGCGACCCTTGTAGGCTATAGTCAACAGGGAAAAGGCAGTCATGAAGATTTATTTGGTGTCACTAGGTTAAAAGGATGGTAAATTATAAAGTGACATTAAATAAAAATAAATAATTTTGTTTAAATGAAATTTGGAGAAAAAATAAAGTGAGGGTTTTATTTGGTCAAAAAGAGGAAAGATATAGAAGGACCAGAGGAAGGATAAATAGAGGGTTAACCCTTCACTTTGGCATTATTATTTGACATCTCATTTTGGAGTGCTCTTGGAGCCATTGTTTCGTTAGGGTTTAGAAAAACCCTTACACCATTACAGTCTAGTTTCGGTGGTGCAATATCCACCCTAGCTAGACAAGAGGGGTATCCATCTAGGATTTCCATCAGAGCTTTAGATTGAGGTTTTCTTTGAGGTGGAGGAATAACAGTGTGCACAGGGCATTTTGTGAATATTGACGGAGGAGATCGAGTCTAGATTCTGTATTTTCCCGAAGGGTTTCAGAAATCTTATCAGAGAAACCCTCGCTATTGAAGACGGTCGTCCCAAGAGGCCCTACTAGATGCCCAACCTTGTCCCGTGAGGACCTGAGCAGATTGAATATTTATACAGGAGGGTTTCAGAGGTAGACTTGTTGGTTGAATGCCAAGGGTCTCGCATGGTCCCTCCTATCGCCCAATCTCGTCATGCGAGGATCTTTGTTAGAGGGGTTCAGTGATTGCAACATTCCATTCAGGTCAGATCCATAGGGTTGGACGATTATTTGCAGAGCGATGGTACTGAAGCAGGTTGCAGGAGGCTAGAAGAGCCTTGGAGCAATTGAAATCATTGGCATCATTCCAAGTTTTTTGTTTGAGTTTCTTTCTGTTAGTAGACATTGCAACTACCTTGAAGCCATTAGATCTGTGTGTTTAGGAGTATTTTACAGTTGTTATTACAACCATTAGAGATCTTTGTGATTTGAGGGTTCCAAACCATAATAAGATTTCATTATTATCTTCTCTATTTTTTGTGTAATGGATGCATGCAATAGATTTGACAATATTCTTATCTTGGAAACATCTGAAATTTTTTTGTAAGAAGTTAGCATCGGTATTAATACAAGTGTTTGTCAAATATACACAAAGAGAAACTACAATTTTTTTTACCGTAAACATAATATTCTACCCTAGCCTAGTTGGTAATATTACAACTCCCCATCTAGGTTCAAAATTTGTGTGTGATATGTTCTCCCCCAAGAGTTGATTAAGGTTTGCAAGATACCAACAGTCTCACTCTTACTTTAAGTGGCCCAGGGTAGGACTAGATGTTTCCAAATATTTTAGCCCCAAGGGTTAGCTCAATTGTTGTCAAGATGTTGTGGTAATCTAAAATGCTACACAAGTCCTCGATTTGATTCCCACTGTGTTAGGAACACTAAGTGTACATCATCCACTTTACACTAAGTACCATCCTCGAAATGGGGAGAAGTGCCCAAGAATTTCCCAATAATTTATTTCCAAGGAAAAAAAATATTTAAAACAATCACTACAATTTTTTTTTACAGTTCTTTGATTGAAAAGAAATAAAATAACATCTTTAGAGTCCTTTCAAGAAAAAAATTGTATTTTTTATACCATTTATTTTTTAAAATAAAATAAAATATTTTTTTTTTTACATAAACACCAAATTGGTGTATGGGACCCCCTTGTTTGTGGGACAAGCGACCCCCTACGCTTAGCGATTTGACTGGTAAAGTCTACGGAGGTACACCTACCCCATCCCTCTCTGGATTTGAACTTGTAACCTCTTAGGAGGAAACACATGTTCTTAACCATTAGCTCCACAAATTGCCTTCCCCCTTCCCCAAGAAGTGACCCCATGTGAACAACACCAGTGAATGAGAAAAAAAGTTATTTTTCTTTTTCTCAATTTTCT